>CM031376.1:3393393-3572337 GCA_018208015.1 Medicago ruthenica | reverse complement strand
ACAAAACAGAAAAATCATCAGAATCATCAGAGTCATCTCATGCACCAGCAGAAAGCATCAGGCATCATTTCCTCCTTCTTCTTCATCCTGCTCACCCTCAGCTTCAGCTTCAGCCTTCAAAGCTGCAATGATGTCAATCTTCACACTTCCTAGCTCCAAGAGCCACACTAGTCGTCAGTAAGATCAGCAATCATTTGCTTTTCTGGAGGAGGACACCAGATGTCCGGACAGTAAGACCACCGCTACATCAGCATCACATGTGTCTCAGACAGACAGCAAACTGCAATCCAAAGCCATAGGACCAGGCCTCTTGCAGGGCTCATCACTACTGATCAAATATCAGGTGTTGCTGAAGAATAATCCATACAGGAGGGTAGGAAAAGCAATTGGAAACTTAATAGCAAAAGACTTAGCATGCTCCAAACTTGATAATAGATGTAGGCTCCATAATCAAAGGGTGACTTGGTGCCCCACGGCATAAATCAACTTAGCCAACCCAGAAGCAACAGAATTTGAGTGAGTGGTTGGAGTCAAGTTTTGAGCACAGATCCTGTTCAGAACAGCATACATGAGACAGTTGAGCAGAAGACAAATGCTTTGGCCAGTGCTTAACTTGTTACCTGTGATGCCTTGCAAATTGTGTCCTCAGTGACCTCCAACTCAGGAGTCTCCTCAACAGACCGCTCAAGGTATGTGTTGATAACCGTATGGGGAGAAGTTGACACACTTACCTCGAACAAAAACCTTCCTATACTCAGGATTTCTGTGTCATCACACTCATCAGAACATTTTACCAGAAATTCCCTGACCAGCTTATCATAACATCGACCCAGATTTCTCACAGTCTTCATCAGTCCAGCATATTCCAACACATCAACCAGCTTCTTACATTTGAATACTTCTTCCCTTCAGATTTCTTTCAAGACCTAGTCTTCTGTGGTATATAAACTTCCACCTAGAAGACCCATTTTCCAAATGAAAAGAGACATTATCAAGAGGGGCTGGAGGGATGGTTAGAGGAATCTTCATACCCTTCATTGTTTTTCTGGAAGCTCCACCAGATGTGGCAGCTTCAAGCTCAGCAACCTCAAACTCAGAATCACTAGAGGGAGGGTCTTTTCTTTTGAGGCTCTTCTTCTTGTGATCACTTTGAGCCACCTTCTTGCTCCCAGCCTTGGGAGGACCATACATAGGTCTCTTCCCAGCATTAACAGTCTTCTTCTTACTTTCTTTTTGTCCTTCATTAACAATGGCAGCAGTTTTGTCAGATTTGCTCCTAGTCCTGCGAGCAACACCCATAGCACCAGCTTATCCTGAGGTCTTTCTTCAGGTACAGCATCCTCAACAGCAACAGTGTCAGCTTGGTCTAAAATGTCAGTCTCAGCATTATTTACAACATCCTGAGTCTCAGTACCTTCATCTTCAGACTTGGAAGAATCATGCTCATGGACACTCACAGAATCAGGGGTGGTTGGAACCACTGCTTCAGGCTCCTCATGAGCTTGTGACAAAGATGCTTGAGCATCTGACACAACATCCTTTGGCGTGGCAAGGGGATTAACAGGTGTCTCAGAATCAGCCAAATCAACAACATTCTTTTCAACAGAAACAGCAGTCGCATCTTGCTCAATAGGGGAATTCAAAAAATCCAACTAATTTGTCATCTACCTTAGGATTATCAGGACCTAGGGTTTCAGACGTAGCTACAGTACTTTCAACAGCAATATTCTCAGATTCGTTGACAGATGGGTCAACATTTGGTTCAACAACAGTCGATATAAAAGGATTGTCCTTACAGTACAAATCATCCATGCTAAGCCCTACACGCTGAACAGCGGGAGTGGTAGATGTCTTACCTTTCGATTTTGACCTTGTGTTCACTGCAGTAGAAGAGGTAGCTTTGCTAGATTTGGCAGGAGCCTTCCTTCGTGATGCAGACGACATAGTTCGTCACTTCTTTGTAGGAGAGCTGAGAATGGTAGTCAGAGGAAGGGCGTCAGTGATAATCGCTTCAGATGGAGTTTGATCTTGCATGTTTGGATGAGAAGCAGAATCAGACATTGTGATGATTTGGTGTGTGAAGGTAGGAAGAGAGTGCGATTTTTGAATGATGATGAGAGCGGCAAGAGAGGAGTTGAGGGGTTGAGAGAAGTTAAGACACAGACAACAATGATAGCGTGTGAGCGGTCTGAAAAAGGGAAGTTGAAAATAACCTCCTTGAATGACGTGCATCAAGCAGTTGAGGAGGGAGAAAATAATAGATGCACGCCTTTCATAAATTAATTGCTACAATTCCTCAAATAAACATATCCCTAACTTCCGTTTTAATTTTTCAAATTGGTTAGCATCAAGAGCTTTGGTAAAAATATCTGCTAATTGCTCTTCAGTTGCAACATGCTCAAGAGTAACAATTTTTTCTTCAACCAGATCCCTAATAAAATGATGTCTAATGTCAATGTGTTTAGTCCTGCTGTGTTGTATAGGATTTTTGGAGATATTAATTGCACTCAGATTGTCACAATATAATGTCATAGCATCTGTCTTGACATTGTATTCACTCAGCATCTGTCTCATCCACAACAATTGAGAACAACTGCTACCAGCTGCTATGTACTCAGCTTCAGCTGTAGACAAGGAAACACAATTTTGCTTCTTACTGAACCAGGATATAAGATTGTTACCCAGAAAGAAACATCCACCAGAAGTACTCTTTCTATCATCTGCACTTCCAGCCCAGTCATCATCACAATATCCAAACAACACAGTGCTTTCCCCATGAGAATACAACATACCATAGTCACTGGTACCATTCACATACTTCAGAATTCTCTTTACCTGAGTCAGATGGCTTATTTTTGGTTCAGCTTGGTACCTGGCACACACTCCAACTGCAAATGTGATATCTGGCCTACTTGCTGTAAGATATAGAAGACTCCCTATCATACTTCTATACATGCTTTGGTCAACATTCACACCTTTCTCATCCTTTGATAATTTTACATGTGTGGGAGCAGGAGTTCTTTTATGAGCAGCATTTTCCATCCCAAATTTCTTGACTATATTTTTAGCATACTTACTTTGAGAGATAAATATAGTATCTTCCATCTGTTTCACTTGAAGACCAAGAAAGAACTTTAGCTCACCTACAAGACTCATCTCAAATTCAGATTGCATTTGCTGAACAAAATGCTCTATCATCTGGTCAGACATTCCTCCAAAGACTATGTCATCTACATATATTTGAGTAATCATCAGCTGTCCATTTTCATCTTTCACAAACAAGGTTTTATCATTTCCTCCCTTCCTATAGCCATGGTTAATTAGAAACTCAGCAAGTCTCTCATACCAAGCTCTAGGGGCTTGCTTCAGGCCATATAGAGCTTTCTTCAGTTTGTAAACATGGTTTGGAAAACTTGGATCAATGAAACCTTTAGGCTGTTCCACATAGACCTCTTCATTTAAGTACCCATTGAGAAAGGCACTCTTGACATCCATCTGATACAGCTTGAATTTTAGTATGCATGCAATCCCAAGTAACAATCTAATAGATTCCAACCTAGCTACAGGAGCAAAAGTTTCATCAAAGTCTACACCTTCAATTTGAGCATACCCTTGTGCAACTAGTCTAGCTTTGTTTCTAGTGATAGTACCATTTTCATCAAACTTGTTTTTATAAACCCACTTGGTACCTATGACATTCACATTATCTGGTCTAGGAACTAAGTCCCACACATTACTTCTCTTGAACTGAGTTAATTCTTCTTGCATAGCATTTATCCAGAACTCATCAGTTAGAGCTTCCTTAACATTCTTTGGTTCAAATTTGGATATAAAGCAAGAATTTGATACCTCATCATAGTTCCTTCTAGTTGTAATCCCTTGGTTAGGATCGCCAATGACTTGATCTATGGGATGGTTTTTCTGAACTCTGATAGATGGTCCTTTGTTGGGAGCAGTCTTCTCTGGACCAGTTACTTCATAATCTTGCTTACTACTTGATTCATCTTCTTTCTTCTCTTCCTGTAGGTCAGATGCTGAGGCAAATGTAGCATCATCTGGCACAGCATTATTACCTTCATCATCTACAACAACATTTATAGATTCCATCACTGTCTTGGTTCTGGAGTTGTATACTCTATAGGCTCTACTGTTTGTTGAATAGCCTAGAAAAATTCCCTCTTCACTTTTAGCATTCATCTTTCTTCTTGGTTCCCTGTCAGCTAAAATATAGCACTTACTACCAAACACATGATAGTGCTTCACTGTTGGCTTCCTGTCCTTCCATAGCTCGTACAAGGTTGTAGATGTACCTTTTCTCAAGGTCACTCTATTATGAATATAGCAGGCTGTGTTCATGGCTTCAGCCCAAAAGAAAAATGGCAGCTTCTTTGCATGTAGCATAACCCTGGCAGATTCTTGCAAAGTCCTGTTCTTTCTCTCAACTATCCCATTTTGTTGGGGAGTAATGGGTGCAGAGAACTCATGAAATATTCCTTCAGAAATACAGAAATCAGAGAACTTACCATTCTTAAACTCTTTCCCATGGTCACTTCTGATTCTAACAATTCCACAATCCTTTTCTCTCTGAAGTTGTAAGCAAAGATCCTTGAATTTTTCAAAAGTGTCTGATTTCTCCTTAATGAAATTTATCCAAGTATATCTGGAAAAAATCATCAACAACAACAAATGCATACTTCTTACCACCTAAGCTTTCGACTTGCATAGGTCCCATTAAGTCCATGTGCAATAGCTCAAGAACTCTGGATGTGGACAGATGGTGCAGCTTCTGGTGAGGCATCTTGGTCTGTTTTCCTATCTGGCATTCTCCACATATACTTCCTTCCTGAATTTGGAGTTTTGGTAGACCTCTGATGGCTCCTTCAGCAATAGCTTTCTTCATGCTTCTGAGATTCAGATGTCCAAGCTTTTGGTGCCATAGCTTAACTTCATCTTCTTTGGTTATTAGACAAGTAGATAACTTTGCTTTATCTTGAGAGACCCACAAGTAGCAATTGTCCTTTGATCTAACACCTTTCATCAGGATGTCCCCTTCACTGTTAGCAACTAAGCATTCACTCTTTGTAAAGTTGACCTTCATTCCTTGATCGCACAGTTGACTAATACTAGTTAAGTTAGCAGTTAATCCTTTCACAAGAAGCACCTTATCAAGTTTGGGTAGACCCTCATCCACAAGATTTCCTACACCCTTTATTTCTCCTTTGGCTCCATCCCCAAAAGTCACAAAACTTGTAGCATAAGGCTTAACATCAGTTAAGTAATTTTTATCACCAGTCATATGTCTGGAACATCCACTGTCAAAGTACCAATCATTTCTGGATGACACTCTCAGAGATGTATGAGCAATTTGAGCAATCTCATCAGCTTCTGGTTCTATTTTTCTAGGATCCACAGTGTTGCTTGTGAAATTATCATTTTTTTGCTTCCACTGCTTCTTGGTGATCTTTACTGTGGGATCAGGTCCTGGTGAATAGGTCCTGTCTGGGTAACCATATAATTTGAAACAGAAAGGTCTGATATGTCCTTTTCTTCCACAGTAGTGACATACCCAACCATAATACCTTCCTTTTGATCTGGGCCTATATTCAGATGTCTGTTGTCTCACCTGATGCTGGGGCATCTGTCTTGACATAGTATGATCATGAGTACTAACAGATGGCACAAACTGTCTCACTGGTAGTTGTTTCTGCTGAGGCAAGGATCTGTAGTCAAACCCAATACCTTTAGAATCTCCAGGTTTCTGTCCTATTTCCAGAATTTCGTCTAAAGCATCAGTACCTTTGTTCATCATCCGCAGTTGCTTGTTCATATTGTCAATCTTGGAAGTAAGTAAGATAACCTCATCATTGAGATCTGAGTTTATTTTCAGAAGTTTGTCTTTCTCAGCTTGCAAGAGAGCAATGGTCCTCTTTTGTTTTTCCAAAGTTCTACAAACTTCCTCACTTTTGAGACATAGCTCCTTGTAAGAATCAGCCAATTCATCATATGTTACCTCTTCATCACTAGATTCATTGTCAGATGTGCACACTCCAGTCAAGGCATTCACATGTTTTGCAGTTTCAGGTTCTTCTTCTGATTCATCCTCATCAGACCAAGACACAGTCATCACCTTCTTTTGTTTCTTCAGATAAGTTGCACACTCAGTTCTGATGTGACCAAATCCTTCGCATTCATGACATTGCACCCCTTTGCTTTGATTGATTTTGTCATCAGTTCTAGGTTTCCTCTGATTGTTGACATTTTTATAGATGATGCGACTGTTGTCCGGAGCATTTGTTAGAGGGCGTCTGTCCATCCTCTTCACAACTTTATTAAATTGTTTGCCCAACAACACAATAGCTTGCTTTCATCAGTATCTAAATTACTCTCCACATCATCTTCATCAGTGTTGGAGATGAAAACAATGTTCTTGTCTTTCTTTTCAGATCTTTCATTAGCCTTCAATTCAAAAGTTTGAAGAGATCCAATCAACTCATCAACTTTCATATTTCCATAATCTTGGGCCTCCTCAATAGCACATACTTTCACATCAAATTTCTTAGGCAGGGACCTGAGGATTTTGCTTACCAGTTTTTCATCAGACATCTTTTCCCCCAAGGATTCAAATGTGTTAGCATATTCTAGCACATTCATGTGAAAATCATGAACACTCTCTCCTTCCTTCATTCTCAAATTCTCAAACTGTGTTGTTAGCAGTTGTAGCCTTGACTTCTTGACCTTTTGAGTACCTTCATGAGCTGTTCTTAGGATATCCCAAGCTTCCTTAGCAATAGTACATTGTTTAATCAATCTGGCAACCTGACTGACAGACGCTGTGCACAATGTGGACACAACTGTCCGAGCACTTGTCTACTCAGAACTACAATTAAAATAACGCAGCGTAACAAAGCACAAAATAAAAGGAACACAGTGAGTTTGTTAACCCAGTTCGGAGCAACTCTCCTACTCTGGGGGATACCAATCCAGGAATGAATCCACTATTATAGTTCTAGTGAAAAGACCAACGCAGACACACTACCTGACTTTGCACCAAGACCCTACCAGTGTCAACTCTATCTAGGAACTCCTAGATATGAGACCCCGTCTCAATTCCTACCAACAGCACAATCAGTATTGTTATCAACTACGCAAAAACACAACCAAGAGAAACACTCTAATAACACATACTCACTCCGTACTTAAAAGCTTAGGAGCAGCTTACAATTACAACTCAAACAAACTCAGTCCTTAGCTTGAATCAGGGAGATACAAGCAAGGCTCACAATTAACAAAAGAAACCCTAAAAACCTTAAACACACGCTTTGCTAACACACACGGTTTTTAGTTACACTACTAGGGTTTGTCTTCACAAATATATAATACTGAGATAGCACGGGTTTGGGCTTCAAAATAGAGCGTGGACATTGTCCGGTCCAGCTGAAAAAACTTCTAGAGACAATAAAAAAACTTCCAAATATAGAAAGATATCTTGTGGAAAAAATAGCAAGGCAAATAAAACTTCAAGCAAATCTTCAATCAGATACACGCGCCTTGATCAGTAAGCTAGAGGAAAATAAACTTCAAGCAAATCTTTGGAAGATTGCGTACAAACAATAAAGCGCTAGCTGGCGCGAAAAGCACAAGTCACATAATTCTGTTCCATATGCTACAGCATCTGTCTCAGCATCTGGCTAGTAGATGTTTTTGCAAAATGTAGCCAATCTACAAAAACCCAACAGAGAGCTAGAATTAAAACACCTTCAAGCTTTAGGGGAAATCACTAGGACGAAGAGAGATCGAGATGAAGCGACAAGTTCTCTCCTAGTGTGCCAAAAGCGGCTAAAGATCTCCGAGGGGAAGAGAGATTGGATTGGAGGCGGCTTGGTTAGTGCGGATGCCAACCTTGTAGCCAAGGACGAGGAATTGGAAAGAATCTTGCATTCCAACCAAGAACTCAAGAAGTTTGGCGAGCTAGCTATCGAAGCTCAAAAGAAATGGAGGTTGAAGTTTCAAGAGAAAAATCAACAACTCCAAGGAGTCATGAAGGACCACAAGGAGCAGCTCCAAGCCGAACGTGTCCAACGGCAAAGATATGAAGGTCTTTCTCATCAAGGGAAGCTACATTGCAATCGTCTCGAAGTGGACGTCAAGAATTCGAAGAATACTTCGATAAGATTGCAAGAGAGCATGGAAACCACATTGCACGACTCCTTGATGAGATTAGAAGTGCAAATATCCAGCTAGCCCAACGCAAGGAAGTGATTGAGTTTGTATGGCAAGATGCCACCCGACTAAGTGAGGACTTCACTAGATTGGTCGCATTCTCAAACTTGGTCATTGCCGAGCTTCCGAAGAAACTAGCAAAGGCCGAGATGGTCATCCCTTACTTTGTCATCCCTACGGAGATCCATAAATTTATGAAGTTCTGCAAGGACACAGTAGATTTCTATAGGGAGGAAATAGACAAGGCCGAGAAGCGAGCGGCTATTTGATTTGTATTAGCATTAGTTACACTTTGTAATATCAATGCAATTCAATCAAATAAATATATTTTTGACAATGTTAATTTTCCGGCCTTTAATACTTCTAATTGCTAATATTAATTGCACACTTTTAATTTCCTTATAAAGCAAAACAAAAATTTTTTCATGCATTTACATACATCATTCATTATCATGCATACGGTCATCTTCGAGTCCAAAACTCATTTCCCTTCTCTTATCCTCAGGATTTCTTATAATCCGAATTGAGTCTTCAGTGTTCGCATTTTTTCCGCAACACTACGTGTCTTCCCATAAGGAAAAATGGCTCATCGTCCCGAGGCAACCCACTCTTACAATACCCGAGCAACCATAAAGAGAAAGATGGAGAATTTAGAACAAGAGAATCAGGAGCTTCGTGAAGAAGTGACATCTATGCGAACGGAGATGGAAAAATTAGCGGAGTTAGTGAAGTTACTAGCGGCCGCACAAATCCCAACACCTCCTCCTCCCTCTAGCTCTCAAGCTCAAGCATCAGCTTCTACTTCAACTCCAACCATACATGCCGGAACTCAGCACTACACTAGACCCCCCGGTTGTACATGGGGCATGCCGTTTGATTTTGGTGAGGAATTCATCCCTATTCCCACCACTCTTCAAGAAACCCCAGTCTCTCAACCCGAGGTTACCTTCACCCAGGCTACTGCGGCCTTCTCTACACCAGTGGTTCATACCACTTCGTTTGATCACGGGCCTATCTTTCATGCCGAAAGTTTAGGTGCTCAAGATAGGATGGCTGATTTCCTAGAAAAATTTGATGAAATGCAAAAGGAAATTAAAGCCCTCCGAGGGAAAGATTTATTCGGGAAAGACGCCCATGACCTCTGCCGTGTACCCAATGTCAAGATCCCTCCTAAATTTAAGGTCCCGGATTTTGAAAAGTATAAGGGGAACACTTGCCCGCAAAGTCACTTGGTAATGTACGCAAGGAAAATGTCGACACAAACCGACAACCATCAATTACTCATCCATTACTTCCAGGATAGTTTAACCGGTGCCGCTTTAAAGTGGTACATGGGTTTGGATAGTACCAAAATCCAAACCTTCAACGACTTGGGAGAGGCATTTGTCCGCCAGTATAAATACAATTTGGATATGGCCCCGGACTGGGACCAACTCCGGGCCATGGCCCAAAAGGACAAAGAGACCTTTAAGGAGTACGCACAAAGGTGGAGAGAGATAGCGGCTCAGATTAGCCCGCCTTTAGAAGAAAAGGAAATGACCAAGATCTTTTTGAACACTTTTGGTTCCTTTTACTATGAGCGAATGGTTGCCAGTGCGCCAAGTGACTTCACAGAAATGGTAAGCATGGGCGTACGTTTGGAGGATGCGGTCCGAGAAGGACGCTTAGTGAAGGAAAGTGCTCCATCTAGCAGCACAAAGAGATTCGGGGGTAGCTACCCAAGGAAAAAAGAGCAAGATATTGGCATGATTGGCCACGGAGGACCTCATCAAGGGTACTCGGCATATCCACATGTCTCTACCATTTCACCTTCCATCTCTACACCTCCAAACTACCAAATTCAGGTCCCGCAAAGGCCTCCCCCTCATTATCAACAATCATATCAACAACAACACCCACAAAATCCACAACAACATTATCAACAGCCACGCCCACAAGGTCAGCAACAATTCCGACCTCAAGCACCTCAACTACCTTTTAATCATCAGAATCGCCCAAGAGCGGCATTCGATCCGATACCCATGAAGTACGCGGACTTGCTCCCGGCTTTACTTGCGAGAAATCTCGTACAAACAAGAGCACCACCTCCCGTACCAAGTGTATTACCTCCATGGCATCGCCCTGACCTTACTTGTGCATACCATCAAGGGGCACCAGGCCATGACATTGAACGTTGCCTTGCTCTAAAAAATGAGGTCCAAAGGCTAGTCTGTACCAAAGTGTTGACCTTCAAGGACTCGAACCCGAATGTCCAAACTAACCCGCTGCCAAACCATGGCTCCTCAATCAACATGGTTCAAGAATATCAAGGAACCAGTCCTATTTTGAAAGCCCAAAATATCAGGACACCTTTGGTTCCACTACACATCAAAATGTGTAAAGCAGCTATGTTCGAGCACGATCATGCTAGTTGCGAAAAATGTTCGGTAAGTCCTCAAGGATGTATGCAAATCCAAAAAGACATACAAGGACTAATGGACAAGAAGGAGCTTGTTGTCACCAAAAAGGACGAAAGTGTATGTGTCATAATCCCGGAGTTTGATATCCCGGAGCACTTGGAGTTAGCCTTCAGCAGCCAAGAGCCTGCCGCTACTCCACTCGTAATATGTTTACCGGGGCCTGCCCCATACACTTCCAACAAAGCAGTTCCTTACAAGTACCTTGCGACCATGATGAACAACGGCCAAGAGATGCCTATTCCCCCCTTAGCCCCTGTCGGTAATATCACGGACAGCAGCAAAGTGCTAAGGAGCGGATGTGTTCTTCCCACAATAGTCCAAGAGAAGGTCAGTACCCCGGTATTTAAACCGAAACCAACCCAAGACCCCTGCACGAGCAAAGATGTAGGTCCATCCAGTGGGGCTAACGCCGATTCGGATCTCGATGAGGTGTTAAAGCTAATCAAGAAGAGCGAATACAAGGTCGTGGACCAGTTGTTGCAAACGCCTTCCAAAATCTCTATGTTGTCCTTATTGTTAAACTCCGACGCACATAGAGAATCATTGATGAGGGTCTTGGACCAAGCCTTCGTGGAGCACGACATAACCCTCGGCCAATTCGGAGGCATTGTCGGAAACATCACTGTCTGCAATAGCTTAAGCTTCAGTGATGAAGAACTCCCGGAGCAAGGAAGGCACCATAATTTGGCATTACATATATCGGTAAACTGCAAGTCGGATGCTTTATCAAACGTACTTGTAGACACCGGCTCTTCATTGAACGTAATGGCCAAAACAACCCTTGACCAGCTTTCCTATCAGGGGACCCCCATGAGGCAAAGTGGGGTAGTTGTTAAATCCTTCGATGGCTCGAAGAAATCAGTGATCGGGGAGGTGGATTTACCTATTACAATCGGGCCATCTGTCTTCCAAATAACCTTCCAAATAATGGATATACAAGCAGCGTACGGTTGTTTGTTAGGCCGACCGTGGATCCACGAGGCCGGAGCAGTGACATCCACACTGCATCAAAAACTGAAATTTGTGAAGAATGGGAAGCTAGTCACTGTGGGAGGAGAGGAAGCTCTGTTAATCAGCCATCTGTCGGCTTTCTCGTTCATCGGTGCTGATATCGTTGATGGGACATCATTCCAAGGTCTTTCCTTAGATGATGAGAGTGCCACAAAGAATGGAGCGTCCATGTCTTCTTTCAAGAGCGCACAAAGAGCAGTGCAAGATGACTTACTCCCAGATTGGGGAAAGACAATAAGTCTGCCGGAGCGTAAGCATAGAGAAGGGTTAGGTTTCACTCCAACTACAAGAGTTACCGAACCAAGCACTAGCATTGAACCGCTCGAGAACATCTTTCGTAGTGCCAGTTTCATTCACTCCACAAAGGAAGCCAACACCATCACTGAAGATGGGCCAGAAGAAACAGCACATGTCCATGTAGCGCCCGGAGGAGCTTGCCGCAATTGGGTTGCTGTCGATGTTCCTTCTGTTATTCAGTCTTCAAAGTAATGTGTTTGTTTATTTATCTTTTTCAAAAAAAAAACCCCTTCGTCTCGCCCGAAGCGAAGGGAGACTCATGTAGGGCTTGTTTAATATGCTATCATCAATTAATAAAAATCGTTTGTTTCTATCGCAACCTCTACGTATTTATACGTTGTCTTTTTCTTTTTATTTTCAAAAAAAAAAAGAACCAAAAACATTTTCTATTTTTAATTTCAAAGAGTCTGCATTTTTCATCTTTCGCTAAAATCAATCATCCATCATATGCAGACTAAGCACCCATGAACCCGTCGAACACCTTAGCCCTAGGCTCCCTCCCAACTTTGAATTCCCTGTTTACGAAGCGGAAGAAGAAGAGGATGAAGAAATCCCGGATGAGATCAAACGCCTACTAGAGCAAGAGAGAAAGACCATTCAGCCTCACGAGGAAACAGTAGAGGTTATCAATTTGGGTTCCGAAAAAGAAAAGAAAGAAGTTAAGATTGGAGCGTTATTGGATGCGCCCGTCAAAGAGAAAATAGTCAAGCTTCTTGAAGAGTATGTGGATATCTTTGCATGGTCATACCAAGATATGCCAGGATTGGATCCTGAGATTGTGGAGCACCACTTACCTCTAAAACCTGAATGTCCGCCAGTCAAGCAGAAGTTGAGAAGAACTCGCCCTGACATGGCTCTTAAGATCAAAGAGGAAGTGCAAAAGCAAATTAATGCTGGATTTCTTGTTACCTCGGAATATCCTCAATGGTTGGCCAACATAGTGCCAGTTCCCAAGAAGGATGGTAAAGTCAGGATGTGTGTCGACTATCGAGATTTAAACAAGGCTAGTCCAAAGGACGACTTCCCTTTACCTCACATTGACATATTGGTCGACAATACTGCCAAATCCAAGGTTTTCTCCTTCATGGATGGCTTTTCGGGATACAATCAGATTAAAATGGCTGTTGAGGATAGAGAAAAAACGTCTTTCATTACACCTTGGGGCACCTTCTGCTATCAAGTGATGCCTTTTGGCCTAACAAATGCGGGTGCTACCTACCAAAGGGGCATGACTACTCTCTTCCACGACATGATACACAAAGAAATTGAAGTGTATGTCGACGACATGATTGTCAAATCAAGAACTGAAGAAGAGCATGTCGAGTATTTGTTGAAGATGTTTCAACGCCTGAGAAAATATCGGCTTCGCCTGAACCCCAACAAATGTACATTCGGCGTGAGATCAGGAAAGCTCCTAGGTTTCATTGTCAGTCAAAAGGGTATCGAGGTAGATCCCGATAAGGTCAAAGCTATCAGAGAAATGCCTGCTCCTCAAACTGAGAAGCAAGTAAGGGGATTTCTAGGACGTTTAAATTACATCTCTAGATTCATATCCCACATGACAGCCACTTGTGGACCCATCTTCAAGCTGCTACGCAAAAATCAAGAAGTGGTATGAACAGAAAATTGCCAGAAAGCTTTTGACAGCATCAAGGAGTACCTGCAAGAACCTCCAATACTTATTCCTCCAGTCGAAGGAAGACCTTTGATCATGTACTTAACCGTATTGGAGGACTCCATGGGTTGTGTACTCGGACAACAAGACGAGACCGGTAGGAAAGAGCACGCCGTCTACTACCTAAGCAAGAAGTTTACGGACTGCGAGTCCCGATACTCTCTACTCGAAAAGACTTGTTGTGCATTAGCCTGGGCTGCTAGGCGTCTTCGGCACTACATGCTCAATCATACTACTTGGTTGATATCCAAAATGGATCCAATCAAGTACATCTTTGAAAAACCCGCCTTAAGCGGAAGGATCGCCCGTTGGCAGATGTTGTTATCAGAATACGACATCGAATACCACACTCAGAAAGCTATCAAAGCCAGCATTCTCGCTGACCATTTGGCTCATCAACCAATTGAGGATTATCAACCAATCAAGTTTGACTTCCCCGATGAAGAAATCATGTATCTAAAGATGAAGGATTGTGACGAACCACTACTCGGCGAGGGTCCAGATCCCGAATCTAGATGGAAGCTAATCTTTGATGGAGCAGTAAATGTCTATGGCAACGGAATTGGGACAGTCATCGTCACCCCTGAGGGCAAACATCTCCCTTTTGCTGCAAGACTATCATTCGACTGTACAAACAATATGGCAGAGTATGAAGCTTGTATCTTAGGAATTGAGGAAGCCATTGATCTAAAGATCAAGAACCTTGACATTTACGGAGACTCAGCTATTGTAATTAATCAAATCAATGGAGATTGGGAAACTCGCCACACCGGCTTGATCCCTTACAAAGATTACGCAAGACGTTTGCTAACCTTTTTCAACAAAGTCAAGCTGCATCACATTCCTCGAGACGAGAATCAAATGGCAGATGCTTTGGCAACTTTGTCTTCTATGTATGAGGTCAGTCGCCGGAATGAAATTCCAACAATCAAGGTTCAACACCTAGAAAGACCTGCGCATGTATTTGCGGCCGAAGCAGTCATAGATGACCAGCCATGGTTCCACGACATCAACCGTTTCCTCCAAAAGCAAGAGTACCTGCATGGGGCATCCAACAAGGATAAGAAAACTCTGCGAAGATTAGCTGGCAACTTCTTTCTAAACGGAGAAGTTTTATACAAGAGGAATTTCGATATAGTGCTGCTCAGATGTGTTGACGAGCAAGAAGCGGATCTCATATTGCATCAGATACATGAAGGTTCCTTCGGAACTCATTCCAGCGGACACACAATGGCTAGGAAGATCTTAAGAGCCGGATATTACTGGATGACCTTGGAAAGCGATTGCTACAAGCACGCCAGGAAATTCCACAAATGTCAAATTTATGCGGACAAGATCCACATGCCACCAACGGCTCCGAATGTCCTCTCTTCACCATGGCCTTTCTCCATGTGGGGTATTGACATGATTGGTAGGATTGAACCCAAAGCTTCAAATGGACATCGCTTCATCCTAGTAGCAATCGATTACTTCACCAAATGGGTTGAAGCTGCATCGTATGCCAACGTCACCAAACAAGTGGTGGTCCGATTTATTAAGAATCATATCATCTGCCGATATGGTATTCCCAACAAGATCATCACGGACAATGGGACCAATCTGAATAACAAAATGATGAAGGAGCTATGCAAAGAGTTCAAGATCGAGCATCATAACTCTTCTCCTTATAGACCTCAGATGAATGGTGCGGTTGAAGCTGCAAACAAAAACATCAAGAAAATAGTGCTACCATATGTCTTGCACGGGTATCGTACTTCCGTACGTACATCAATAGGGGCGACCCCTTTCTCTTTAGTATACGGCATGGAAGCAGTGCTCCCCGTAGAAGTCGAAATCCCGTCATTGAGAATCTTGATGGAAGCTAAGTTGTCAGAGGCTGAATGGTGTCAAAACAGATACGATCAGTTGAACTTAATCGAGGAAAAACGCATGACTGCCTTATGTCATGGACAACTGTATCAACAGAGGATGAAACAAGCTTTTGACAAGAAAGTTCGTCCCCGGGAAATCCAAGAAGGAGACCTCGTGCTCAAAAGGATCCTATCTTTTCAACCCGATTCTAGGGGCAAATGGACGCCTAACTACGAAGGGCCTTATGTTGTCAAGAGAGTTTTCTCCGGAGGAGCCTTGATTCTCACAACAATGGACGGCGAGGATTTTCCGCGTCCTGTGAACTCCGATGTAGTCAAGAAATACTTTGTCTAGAAACAAAAAAAAAAACGTCTCGGTGGACTGAAAACCTGACAGGGCGGTCCAGGCAAAAATTAGAGACATAAAACAGAAATAATCATCCTGATAGGTCAAACATCTGAAAGGACGACCTATGCAAAAATTAAGGATCAAAAGACAAAGTAACTACATCGGATTGGTCGTAATTCGTTAGGGACACCTCAATTGTCTAAAGACTCCGAATCTGAAGCATCCAAACAAGGGATTCAAAGTTGTTAGGGATACTAGTGGCCATCGTGTTCAATGTACCCTCCCTTTTATATTTACCATTTTTTTCAGACTTTGTAAGATTCGTGGAGCCACGCCTTTGGCGAGCTACCACCCCATTAATAAACTTTTCTTCCCAACATTACATTCTTTACCTTTTATCAAATTCCTTTTTATTTTATTCATTTTTATTCTTGATGATAGTACTTCAAAACAAAAAAAAAAAACTTTTTCAAAATTTATTTTGTGAGTCTTTTATCTTTTTATAAAATAACAAACACATTCCTTTCGAACTCGTGAATATTCGGAGTGTACATCGATGTCTGTCCTTAAAGCAGATAAAGCTTCGCAGGCCGAGCATGGTCAATTGCAAAAAAAAAAAAAGAAGAAAGAGGAATTCCCCAACAGAATCCTCAGTGAATCAATCGGGAATATCCCCAATGAATTGAGAGCCCGAAAGGACAATTCCGGCAAAGACTTGCCAACCAAAGCGTAAACATCCCCGGCGGAATCATCAGTTCTTCTCCCCAGCGGATTAGCATAATCCCCAGTGGATTAACAAATTCCCCAGGAAGACAATCTTTGTCCAAACAATCAAAAGCCCAATTGTCATTGGCACCTACTCACAAAAAGCCCAACCACCATTGGCATCTAAGGCTGGATATTGATCATGCTTCCAAAATGATCCTTGTATCCCCAGCGAAGTCACAAGCAAAGCCCAATCTTATTGGCATATCCCCCAGTGGAGTCTCAACCCCGAAAGCCCAATCATCATTGGCACAACCACCTTACCAACGCCCGACCTCGCTCGGCATCTTACCAAAGCCCGACCTCGCTCGGCAACCAACCAAAGCCCGACCTCGCTCGGCATCCAACCAAAGCCCGACCTCGCTCGGCATCTCATCCAAGCCCGACTTTTGCTCGGCACCCAAATCATAACCCCCAGCGTCCAACATGACGTCTGTCATACCGCATGTCAGCATAATTCATGCATCATATCAAACTCATTCATTAACATGCATCTCATATTCATATCATACATCCCCCACCATTTTATTTTCCCCCAGCAACAGTCGAGTGTCATCCCCAGTCTGTCTGGTCTAGGGATTTCAATCTCCTTTTCGCCAAGCGGTAGTTCTTTAACGAACAGCTTGTGCTCCTCTCATTGTATCCTTGTATCAAGGGGCAATTCCTTAACAAACATTTTGGGTATCCCCAGTGCAAGTCAATCTTTCACGCAACATCACCAGTGAGAGTCATGCATTCATACATTCATACATTTGTACATTCGTACATTCAGGTGTTTGTACATTCATGCATTCATGCATTCGTACATCCGTACATTTATGCATGCAACATACTACAATATCATTCATACATGGTTGTTCTAACTATCATGGGTCTCACCAATCAATCACGAACAATTCGTGAATTCTTTTTTCCCCAAGTGTCATCCCCAGTCTGTCTGGTCCAGAGATGTCACCTTTTACGCCAAGTGGCAGTTCAAACGAACAGCTTGCGCGTCCTTTTATCATGTCTTTATGCCAAGTGGCAGTTCTTTAATGAACAGCTTGTGCATATTCCCCAGTGTTGTGCCAAGTGGCAAGTTCTTTAATGAACAGCTTGTGCATCCTTTCTCCCCAATTGAAGGGGCAGTTCTGTAAGGAACGGCTTGTCAGCCGCATCCCCAGTGTCGTCAATGGCAAGTTCGGCAACAACCCGAACAGTTGACATTCTTTTTATTTCATGTCGTCAATGGCAAGTTCGGCAACAACCCGAACAGTTGACATTCTTTTTATTTCCTGTCGTCAATGGCAAGTTCGGCAACAACCCGAACAGTTGACATTCTTTTTATTTCCTGTCGTCAATGGCAAGTTCGGCAACAACCCGAACAGTTGACATTCTTTTTATTTCCTGTCGTCAATGGCAAGTTCGGCAACAACCCGAACAGTTGACATTCTTTTTATTTCCTGTCGTCAATGGCAAGTTCGGCAACAACCCGAACAGTTGACATTCAATTTTATCTTTTGTCGTCAGTGGCCAGTTCGGCAACAACTCGAACAGCTGGCATTTACCCTTTATTTCTTATCGTCAGTGGCAAGTTCGGCAACAACCCGAACAGCTGGCATTTACCTTTTTGTTTCTTGTCGTCAGTGGCAGTTTGGCATTAACCTGAACAGCTGACACTTATCCCCAGTGGAACCATGTTCCCCAGTAAAGTCGGATCCCGTTTCTTTAACAAACCCGGGTATCCCTTTGTCTCTTTTTATCCCCAATGTGGTCATTTTTATCGTCTTTGCATTACGAGCATTCATAACATTCGCATACATACATTCATAACATTTACAATTCAAGAAAAAATATTTAGTCAAAAAATGGTGTACTCTATATTTAAGTCTCTTCGACTCGTCCATTTCAAAATTTCACTTTTTATCTCCGGGGCGAAGAAACTTAAATAGGGGCATCTGTCATACCCCATTTTTTGACTCATATTTTTCTTTGTTTTATCTTTTATTATTTCATCATTTTATTATTTCATTTTGTTATTGGACTTTATTTACATTTTATTTACATAAGCATTACCACCTTTATTAACATTGTCATTATCCTCATTAATACCTTTACTTTTGTATTTTTATCCTTTTATCAATATTTTATTATTATTATTGTTATTATCATTATTTTATTATTATTACTAATATTATTAACTTTTTCATTTTTATTATTATCTTTATTATTATTGCCATTATTACACTTACATTATCACTTTCATTATTACACTTGCCATTATCCTTATTTATATTCATTTTTATTATTTTTATTTTTATTTTGTTTTATTTTAAGAAAATACAAAAAAATCAAAAAATGGGGAGTTCGCAGTGCGAAGTGACCTTCGCACTGCGACCTCTGCGATTTTTCTGCAGAATTTTTATTTCTTTGATTTATCTGTTTTGTTTTCATTTGTAGTTATCATTATTAGTATTGTTATTGCTATTTGTGGCTGAAATGATGCAGCAAGGCAAGAGTTAATGTGTGACATTAAAGGTAAAAGGAAAGAAGGATTTTCATCCAACCTAACATGTGCTCAATCAAATTGGCTGCCCTTGGTCAGCTCTTGTCTCTCCCAATTGACCTATCATCCAACCTGAGCTTGCCAGCCACCTGCTTGATCCCTTTCCTTCCTTCTTCCTTCACCAAAACCAGTCAAATTCAAGTGGTTTTTGCTTGCAAAAAGCTGTTTGTGCTGCCCTGTTTTGAGATGGATTTCTCCTCCCACACACCAGCCCACATGCTCATTTTGCTTCCCCCAATCTCCCTGTACATGGCAGTACACGTTTTCATTGCTTGGCCTTCCAAGATTGCAAGGATTGATCCCAAGAATCACACAATCTCAAGCTGCCCTGTTTTTCAGTTTTTTCTCATCATTACCTTCTAGAATCAGCTGCATTTGTGGCTGAGATCAGTCAAGGTCTTGCCCCTTGGCACAAGGCAAAGCAACTTCTATCCTTTAGCATTAAATGCAAAGTGATTTAGCCTGGATTTAGCCCACAAATCAGCTAGGATCTAGAGATTTTGTTCATCATTGCATGGATTGCATTTTTGCCTATAAAAGGAATGCCAAGGCCCAAGGATTAGAGAGAGCCATTACACCAGAAAAACAGCCATACACACACACAATACACACGAAATTTACACCAAAAAATCCATTGCATTGCAGCATCAAAGCAGTTCATACACAAAGCAAAACCAATTAGAGTTCATTGTTCATAACCTCTAATCAATCAAGCAAGCCACTTCCAACCTCTTGCTCAAGCATTGCTAGGAGTTCTGTAAGTCTCCTTTAATCTTTGTCTTTCATTGTGTTTGCTGTTTGCATCATTTGCTTTGTTCAATTTCATTTTGTGCACAAAAACCCCTTTTGAAACTCAAAAGGGATCTCAAAGGGGCCAAGCCTTAAAACTGAGTTGTTAGACTCCTTTTCATCCAAATTTGCAAAGCTTTTTAACCCCCTTTAGGTTCTGAAGCTTGCTTAGAAGCAGTTTCTGAACTTCTGTTCAGAAACAGCTTCTGAGTTCAAAATTTCGCATACTTCGCAGAGCAAAGTATGTTCGCAGAGCGACCACATCAGAACCTGACTTCGCAGAGCCAAGTTCTGGTTGCTCTGCGAAGTATGTGAAACTCAGAATGTGAATCAGGCTTCCAAATGCCAAATTTTTGGGGTTCCAACCCTTGATTCAGAACCTAAAGAGTGTTAAAATGCATTTTTGTTCAAGCACATCAAGAATCATGCACAACTTTGGAAATTTTACAAGTTCGTGCATTTAAATTTGAGTAACTTGTGAAACAAGTTATGTTCCTAAATTTTCAACATCAAGTTTGAGCAATAAGCTAAGTTCTCAATTTTCAAAAACCAAACTTGAACAACAATGTTGTTCATGATTTTCAATCAAAACACGAACTTGGGCCGAGCTTGCTCATTCTTTTTAAATCAAACTCGAATCGAGCCGAACTTGTACATTTTCCAAAATTTATGCATGTTTTATGATTGTTGTTCATCTTTCAAACTTGAACAAACGCTTGTTCTTGAGTTTCAATAGCTTAAGCAACAAGTAATGTTCATGATTTTAATAAACTCGAACAACAAATTTGTTCGTGACTTTCTTTTTTACAACTTTCCCAACCTAGTGTTTTTTTTCCTTTTGAGATTCCTTTGATTTTCAACAAAACCAACTTGAATGAAACGGGAATGGCTTGACGTATGTCTCCCCAAACCTCGGTTGCACGAATGCGTGACGTATGTCTCGTCGCTCGGGCAATCGTCATTCCACCTTTGACGCGTCTAGCACGCTCAACCTTCCATTGGTCCCTCGTGGCCATTTTTAACCTTTTCTTGGCCCGCGTGGTCAATCCGAACCCTTCGCGCCTTTGCGCGTTTATTTTTAACTTTTTACGCCTCCGTGAGTCTGTCGTTTATTTTCAACTTTTTACGCCTCCGTGCGCCTGTCGTTTATTTTCAACATTTTACGCCTCCGTGCGTCCGTCGTTTATTTTCAACTTTTTACGCCTTTGTGCGTCTGTCTTTTATTTTTAAACTTTTTACGCCTCTGTGCGTCTGTCTTTATCTTTTAAAACATTTACGCCTTGCGCGAGTTTATCGCCTCCGCGCGTTTGTCCTTATCATTTAAACATTTTACGCCTCTGTGCGTCGTCAAATCTTTTTTTATTAAAACGAACCAACATACAAATTTTTTCAACCAAAGAACTACGTACGCTTTGAATTCTCCGACTACCGGGAGATACGTAGGAGCAAGATCGACATCTTGTCAAGCCCATTAATAAAAAACTTTCTTTTTTCCCTTCGTTTGTTTTTATCTCTTTTTTTCCTTTATATCATATTTTCCCTTTTCCCTTTTTTATATGTTCAAACACGCAAGTAAAACTTTGAAACATTTTATGCCTAAGCCGACTAAGAGGTTCCCGTTGAGTACAACGGATGTGAGGGGTGCTAATACCTTCCCCTCGCATAATCGACTTTCGAACCTAAAATCTTTTTCAAAGGGTAATTTCGAACTTTTTTCCTTTTCTCCCCGGAAAATTAAAAGTTCAGTCGTGATTTAACATTAGTGATTCAACGCTTCCCAATAGCTTGATATCCGAAATTCGACGCGACAAAACCGTAAATCAATTTAAAGGCGACCAAGCAATAAAAGCATTAAGAACAAAGATAAGAAAAATGATTCAATAAACTTCTTCAATAATCAAACTAAAGTTATAGAACAAAAGTTGTCATCTAGATAATCTCATCCATAACAATAGAGAAATTAGCCGCTCATGGCATGATTACAAAGAATAAAAACGATTGAAAGAATTACACATAAAAGTGGAGGATGAGAAGCTTCAACTCCAGTCCTCTAGGTCGAACAACACCTTCTCAGAACCTCTCTAAGTATTTATTTCAAATTTCTATGTAAAATTCTCCGAACCCTTTCAAAATCTGATGTTTGGGCTTAAATAGGCGACCTGAAACGTGAAATTGCGCCCAAGCACAGCCGTTTTGTGCCCAGGCGCAAATGACATGGCAGTATTAATGATTTATGGCGCCTAGGCGCAGCTGTTTTGTGCCCAGGCGCAAACTGGCAGCAGCGAAATGGTCTTGAACTCAACTGGTTTCGCCCAGGCGCAAAATGCCAGCAACACTGGTTTTCTGAATTCTGATTGCACCCAGGTGTAAATTGACATCATTGACCTTTCATCTTCCAAATTTGCATACTTGTGAAATGATTTTCATGGTCGACTTTCCAAAACTCCTTACACATCTTACCAGTTCTAAAACTTAATGTAAACCTGTTAAAACACACAAATAAACCAAATGCTCCAAAGATTGTCTGGTTAGGAAAAAATCAACACAAATAGATTTTTTTTTTCTCTAAATATCAAATGATGATGATTTTTACTATAAAAAGACTAAAACTAATTTACAACTCACCAACTATAGACAAACCAAAGGCAAAACATACGCTAATCGAGGTAAAAAAACTATGCTACCCTTAATTCTAAATCATCTACTACGCTCATCCCATCTACTAGCAAGTTAACATAGGCGTGTAGTTGAAATATGCATATCTCTTGACATGTCTAAAATCCACTTGAACGGGGTGCTCATAATTTGGGTACGTCTTGCCTCTGTCCTGGACAGTCGTTAACATAAAGCAATATTTTTGGTACACACTTATGTCTCACACGTATCTTAAAAGTATGAATATATGGTTAATATCATTGCTAAGCAAGTTGAAACAACACAAATATAATTAGTTGATTAATTCCTTACATTTTCATCATTTGACTAGTTTGAGTGTCACTAATTTATCGATTGTACAATGGTGGTTAAGCAACCCAATTGTAAAAAATATATAGGAACTTAATTCGCACAATTTAAATTGATGAACAAAGGGAACAAGCGCACAAGCAAAAAAGTCTAACAAAGAAAAGTAAGGAAACTGAGATTGGCTGTGGTTTGTAAAATAGGAGGATGTCAAACGTTTGGAGGAAAATGAGGAATGTTTTCATCCTAGACTTCGACCCTAATTCTCTTAACCTAACAAGCATTCATTGGATGATGATACCTCTAATATATCCATTGTTTACGAAAAGCGCCAGGTAAATACCACTGTTTCTCCTTAGTCCTTACAAAACGTCACATTTTATAACAACCATTGCAGTCAACTCTAGCTGCTCTCTGGAGGAGCAAAAGATCACAACTCTCTTGGTAATAATCCGAAGTGTCATCATGTCATCGCCAGAAGGCAAACATTTTTCCACTTCCTTTGTTTAGCCGTTGGAGAATTTGGATGTCGTGTCGAATAAGCGTGGGGATCTGCGTTTCTTGCTTTCCTCTTTACTGGGATACATAACTTTATGCTTCATAAAAAAAATTATTGGAAGGAAACTTATGGTTAATCTTGGTAAGTAACTTTATTGTTTTGAACTATTTCATAGGCCTATTTTTTTTTTTACTTTTTAAATACATGTGATATATTTATTTTTATTGTTTTGTAGTTGTTCTTCTTTGTTTGCATTCCAAAGCTATGAAAGCTATCAGACTGGAACTCCAGAACCTAACAAAGCCAAACAAGGACTCACCCCCTCCTGCTTTGGGTCATCGAAAATCTCAATAAAATATCCAAAAACTATAGACCAAATTACAGGAATGAAGCGGCGGGGAAAATGTGAGCGGGCGAAAAACGCTCGCTAGACAGTAAAGTCGCCACCGAAGTTTTATTTTTGAAAAGGGGAACGTCGATAAACCCCTTTGAGAATGAGAATAAGGTCATCGCAACCAAATTCGGGTTCGGGAATCGGTTATGCGAGGGGAAGGTATTAGCACCCCTCACATCCGTTGTACTCAACGGGAACCATTAATTAAATTAGCTTTCAAAATGTGTTAGTTTCATAAAAAAATGTTTGTAAAGAATGGAAGAGAAAGAAAAAAGATTTAAAGGCTAAAAATGAGTTTTTTATTAGGGTGCTTGACAAGAGTTTGATCTTGCTCCTACGTATCTCCTGGTGCGATGGAGAATTCAAAGCTACGTAGTTCTTTGTAGAAAATGTTTGTGTGTTGATTGATTTTATTTATGAAAATGGTTTAGTCGCACTTGGGCGAAAAAGTTTGCTTTAGAAAAAAGACGGATCCGCACTTGGGCGATGATATCCATTTGAAAACGCACATGGGCGTGAATGAAATAAAGTTAAGTGGGTTGAGATTGATTTTAAGCGGAGGACGAATATCCGAAAAGTGAAGTGTCTACCCCGTTTCCAAATATTCGGGGAAGCGTCGGGTGTCTACCCAAGTTTTCCTTTTTCGCTCACATGAAGGAAAAGAAACAAAATGTTTGATTATTTTTGTTTTATTAAAAGCTTAATCGAAGGACGAATACTTTGAACGTAGCCGAGACGGGGATCTCGCGTTCCGCATTCGGGGAAGCGTCGGGTGTCTACCCAAGTTTTTCTTTTTCCGGTCGATTGAACCCTTAATATTTATTTTCATTTATATTACATTGTTCCTAAAATACATTCTAATGACATATATAAATAAATAAAATGACAAATGCAAAGTAAAATGACAAATAAAATAAAATGCATGAGATGATGTTAAATATGAGCAAATAAGATAATAAGAAGTAAAAGAACAATAAAAAAGAAATAGTAGAAATGCAAAGAAAAATAAAAGAAATAAACAGGGAGGTGAAAAAAATAAAAGAAAGGTGCAGGAAGCAAGAAAAAGATCAGATCATAAAAGACAGGCCCAAATGTATTGGGCCAGCGGGGTTAAATCTGGACTGTCTGATTAAAATCAGAGGGTCCTGATCAGATCACTAAGGGAACAACCAAGGCCGTCTGATTTAAATCAGAGGGCCTGAGAGACGAGGGTGCATGCTAAGGAGTGCACCCACGCGCGCCAGAACAGGGGGGTATAAATACCCAACCCCTTCATGATTTTTTCATTCTTTCCTTTCCTTTCTCTCTCTAAACCTTTCTTCTCTCTTCTCTCTTCTCTCCCCTCTCACTAAAATCCGGCGCCCCTCTCTTCTCTCCGGTGGCCGGAAAAAAATTCCGGCGCGGTGGCCAGCCGGCCTAGACGGCGGCGCCACCGCGCCGGAGTTTTAAAACTCCACTTTTTTCAAAAAAAAAAAATTAGTTTTTCTTACTCCTTTTCTCACCCTCTTTTCAAATCCAAAGTTAGATTTTTCAAAAACCTCTTCAAAAATCCTAGATCTAAGTTTAAAGTTAAAAAAAAAAAAAACTACCTTTTTCTTCTTTATTTGATCCGGTTTTGGCTTTGTGGCTTTGTTCTTGTGCTGTGTGTGTGGTATTGCTGCCGTGCTGGGTTGTGTGCGTGTGTGTTGTGTGTTTTGCTGCTGGGTGCGTGTGTGTTTTGCTGGCCGCGTGTGTGTGTGCTGATGTGCTGGTCGTGTGCGCGTGTTTGGGTGGTGTTTTGGAAGTGTTGCTGGTTTTGTGTTGCTGTTAAGGTCGTGTGTGTGTTTGTTGGGCGCGCTGCTGGCCGTGTGAGTTTGCTTAGGGCGTGTGGGTGAGTTTGCTTAGGGTGTGTGTGAGGTTGTTTTGGCCGTGTGTGTGCGTTGGTCGTGTGATGGTTGCGTGTATTTTTACTGGGTTGTATGTGCTGGCCGAATTTGTGTTTGGTTGTGGGTGAGGAGGTTGGTTCTGGGTGGTGGCTGAATTTGTGTTTGCTACTGTTTGGGTGAGCGTAGGGCGAATTTGTGTTGCTGTGGTTGTGGAAGAGGAGGTTTTGTGTTATGGTGGCTGGGTTTGTGTTTTTACTATGTTCTGAAAAAAAATCCTCCCTTTCTGTTGGTTCTGATGTGTTTTTATTGAAATTGGATGTACAAAAGAGGATGTGCACAGAGCTGTTGAGATTGGATCTCTTGTTTTATCAGAAACAAGGCAAGAAACCAAGCAAAAGGGACAAAAAAAACAGATGGAGAAAGTGATGGATCAGATGGAGAAAGTGATGTGCATAGAGCTGTTTATTAATTAATTAAGTAAATAAAAATAAATGATAAAAGCAAAAGCATAAAATTAAAAAATAAAATAAAAACAGAATATAATTATCAGCAACAATAAAAATAAAAAACGAAATTAATAAAATAATAGAAAAAACTAAAGTAAAAATAAAATAATAATAAAACTAAAACTACCGCTTTTGAAACCCTAAATGAGGTATTTTAAAATACCTCTCTGCCGAAATTTCGTCTGAAACGACGAAAATTCTCGGCTTTAAAAAGACGATTAAAACGAGTCAAAATTGGGTCAAAAATTGGGGTACGACAGCTGCCCCTATTTAAGTTTCTTCGTTACAGAGATTTAAAAGTGAAGTTTTTAATTCGACGGGTCGAAGAGACTTAAATATAGAGTACATTATTTTTGACCAATTTTGACTGGAAAATGCTATGGATGCAATGTTATGCATGCAATGCTGTGATTGCTCGCGATGCAGGTATGAATGCAAAACGACGAAGATGACCTGACTGGGGACAAAACAAAACAAAAGGCTACTCGAGTTCGTTAAAGAAAAAGGATTCGACTCCACTGGGGATAACGTGGTTTCACTGGGGAAGATTGATCATACCCAGCCGCTTACGCTGAAGATAGATCTCTAAGGACAAAAGTGATCATATCCGGCCGTCTGCGCCGGAGGTAGATCCTTGGGGATAAGGGTGATCTCATCTAGCCGCTTATGCTAAAGGTAGATCCTAAGGGCGAAGGCGATCTTATTCAGCCGTTGGTGCTGAAGGTCGATCCAGGAGGATAGGTGATCTTATCTAGCCGCTTATGCTAGAGGTAGACCCTGAGGATAGAGTAATCTTATTCAGCCGTTTGTGCTGAAGGTCGATCGATGATGATAAGGGCGATCAAATTCAGCCGCTTATGCTGAAGGTAGACCCTGAGGATGAAGTAATCTTATTCAGCCGTTTATGCTGAAGGTCAATCTCTAAGGAAAGAGGTGATCATATCCAGCCGCCTGCGCTGGAGGTAGATCCCTGAGGATAAGAGTAATCTTATTCAGCCGTTTATGCCGAAGGTCAATCTCTAAGGAAAGAGGTGATCATATCCAGCCGCCTGCGCTGGAGGTAGATCCCTGAGGATAAGAGTAATCTTATTCAGCAGTTTATGCTGAAGGTCGATTCACTAAGGAAAGAGGTGATCATATCCAGCCGCCTGCGCTGGAGGTAGATCCCTGAGGATAAGAGTAATCTTATTCAGCCGTTTATGCTGAAGGTCGATTCACTGGGGAAAGGTTGTCTTACTCAGCCGCTTACGCTGAGAGTCGATCCCTAGGGGAAAGTGATGCTTGACCGATTACCGCCAAGTGGGTCTTGGTGGAATGGTAAAGGGTGATATGATCATCGCCAGTCTGACGCTGGTGAAATGATAATGATATGATATGATTGTCGCCAGTCTGACGCTGGTGACATGATAATGATATTTTAGGGTGGTTAACTCGCTGGGGGAGTTTTAACTGGGGAACCTTAGTGGCTGTGAGTTAGTCCACTAGGGAATGGGACAGTTTGGGAAGAAATCCGCTGGGGGATTTTTAGAAAAACTTACTGGAGAAGTTCTTGAATGAGGTTCACTGGGGAACACTGGGATGACTCACTGGGGAGTATTTGATTGAGGTTCATTGGGGAACATGAGAAATTGTGAGGAGAAGTATGATATGAATATGAGATGCATGCTAATGAATGAATTTGATATGATACATGTACTATGCTGACATGTGTGGGAAGCAAATGGCATGTTGAGCTTTGGTTGTGATCGGATGCCAAGCATGGTTGGACTTTTGGTTGGAAATTGTAGGGAGTGCCAATGAGAATTGGTTTTAGGATTTTATGGGATAAAATGGTTAGGGTACGATGATTGGGGTTTTCGATCCTTCGGCATTCGCAAAAACTCATCGCTATTGAAGTTCAAATGGATGGCTGCTGATGGAGCTTTTGACATTTCGTGCCTGCATGGGCAGTTCGTATGTTATGTAGATGCCGACTCTGCTATAGACGGGAATCACTTGTGGTTGCTCTGAGAATTCTGAGAGGTACAACACCTCGCCGGAAGTCGTTAATTTCCTTCATGATATTTTCAAATCAAAGTAATCATGATTTCAACAGATTTTATGTTATTATTTTTATTTCAAAATTGTATCATCAAAATAGCATTTAGCGATAAGGAATGACAAAAGGTAAATAAAAGGATGCGCTTTATTGACGGTCAAACAAAATTTAGTACATGGAATGGTAGCACACTAAAGGTGTAACTCCATAAGATAAATAAGAGAAATGAAGATGGGAAGAGGGAAAACATTGGAAGTTCCCATTGAGTCATGACGACTGCTACTTTCTTAATAACCCTAAACCCACAACACCCTGCTTCTGAGAATGGCGAAAGGATTGGTTCTTCAGCCGGTGTTAGGAGTAGACTGCCCCAATGTAGTTACATGCCTTTTTCTTTTCCCAACTTTTGCCTAAGTCGCCTTTTCAGGTTTTCGACTTAGCGGGTTTTCTTTTGTTTTTTATATCCCTAACTTTTGCCTGGACCGCTCTTTCGAGTTTTCAGTCCACCGGGATGCCCCTTTTTGCCTAAGTTGCCCTTTCAGGTTTTCAACTTAGCAGGCGTTCTTTTGTTATTAGGCATAGTATTTCTTGACTACATCGGAATTCACAGGACGCGGGAAGTCCTCGCCGTCCATTGTTGTGAGAATCAAGGCTCCTCCAGAGAAAGCTTTCTTCACTATATAAGGGCCTTCGTAGTTCGGAGTCCATTTTCCACGCGAATCCTTTTGTATAGGTAGGATCCTTTTGAGCACTAGGTCGCCTACTTGGAACTCTCGAGGACGGATCTTCTTGTCGAACGCCTTCTTGAGCCTGATTTGATATAACTGACCATGACATAAGGCTATCATCCGCTTCTCATCGATCAGGTTTAGCTGGTCAAACCTTGCTTGAATCCATTCTGCTTCTTCTAGTTTTGTCTCCATCAGGACTCTCATTGAGGGAATTTCCACCTCAATGGGGAGGACTGCCTCCATGCCATACACCCGGGAAAACGGGGTTGCCCCTGTCGAGGTGCGAACCGAGGTCCTATAGCCATGTAGGGCAAAGGGAAGCATTTCATGCCAATCTTTGTAAGTTTTCACCATCTTTTGAAGGATTTTCTTGATGTTTTTGTTTGCTGCTTCTACGGCTCCATTCATCTTTGGCCGGTATGGCGAAGAGTTATGGTGTTCGATTTTGAAACTTTCACACAAATCTTTCATCATTTTGTTGTTCAAGTTGGTGCCATTGTCAGTGATGATTTTGTTGGGGAGTCCGTAGCGACATATTATCTCCTTTTTAATGAATCAAACCACCACTTGCTTTGTTACATTGGCGTATGAGGTAGCTTCAACCCATTTGGTGAAGTAGTCGATGACGACTAGGATGAACCGGTGTCCATTTGAAGCTTTAGGTTCAATGGGCCCAATCATGTCGATGCCCCACATGGAGAACGTCCAAGGTGACGCCATTACGTTTAAAGGGACTGGAGGCACGTGCACCTTATCCGCATAGATTTGGCACTTG
Source organism: Medicago ruthenica (assembly GCA_018208015.1). Lineage (NCBI taxonomy): Eukaryota > Viridiplantae > Streptophyta > Magnoliopsida > Fabales > Fabaceae > Medicago > Medicago ruthenica. The sequence goes on along the minus strand of CM031376.1, from coordinate 3,542,608 downwards.
TGGCACTTCCTAGCGTAGCTGAAACAATTAGATTACATGGTCAGCTAATAGTAACCTGCCCTTAGGATTTTTCTAGCCATTGTATGTCCATTGGCATGGGTACCGAAGGACCCTTCATGGATTTCTTTGATGAGCAAATCTGCCTCATGTTTGTCCACACATCTGAGAAGAACCAGATCATGGTTTCTTTTGTAGAGCACGTCACCATTCAGGAAGAATTTAGCTGATAGTCGTCTCAAAGTCTTTTTATCCCTACTTGAGATGTTTGCAGGATATTCTTGATTTCTGAGGTAGACTTTGATGTCATGGTACCATGGCTTGCCGTCAGACACCTCTTCGACTGACAAACAGAATGCAGGCTCGTCTCGGCGCTCCACCTTTATAAGCGGCGCTTCATTGTGAAACTTTACTTTGTACATTGAGGATAACGTAGCCAAGGCATCTGCTACTTGATTTTCTTCTCTTGGGATATGATGGAAGGTGATTTCATCAAAGAACTCTATTAGCTTCGAGACATGAGCATGGTACAGGATCAGCTTGGGATGACGGGTTTCCCATTCTCCTTTTACTTGGTAAATGACTAGGGCCGAATCTCCATACACCTCCAAAATCTTGATTCTTAGATCGATGGCAGCCTCAAGGCCCAAAATGCATGCCTCATATTCCGCCACATTATTCGTGCAGTCAAAACATAGTCTTGCTGTGAAGGGGGTATAACCACCCTGTGGAGAGATCAGGACGGCTCATATCCCATGCCCCATGGCATTAGATGCGCCATCGAATGCAAGCTTCCATCGTGCCCCTGGTTCGGGTCCTTCATCATCTCCTATGACCTCATCATCCTTCAACGCCATAATATCTTCATCTGGGAAATCAAACGGTATGGGTTGATAGTCTTCCACCGGTTGATGAGCCAAGTGGTCTGCTAGCACACTTCCCTTGATAGCTTTCTGAGTCACATGCAGGATGTCATACTCGGATAACAGCATTTGCCAACGGGCAATTCTTCCGGTCAAAGAGGGTTTCTCGAAGATGTATTTGATTGGATCCATCTTTGATACCAACCATGTCGTGTGACAGATCATGTACTGTCTCAATCGGCGTGCAGCCCATGCCAAAGCACAACAAGTTCTTTCTAGCAGGGTGTATCTGGTTTCGACATCAGTGAATTTCTTGCTCAAGAAGTAAATGGCGTGCTCCTTCCTACCAGTTTCATCATGTTGCCCCAGCACACATCCCATGGATTCCTCCAATACCGTTAAGTACATAATGAGAGGTCTTCCAGGAACGGGCGGTATCAAGATAGGTGGTTCTTGCAAGTATTGTTTGATTTTTTCAAATGCCCCTTGGCAATTCTCATTCCATATGACGGCCTGATCCTTACGTAGCAATTTGAAGATTGGCTCGCAAGTAGCGGTGAGATGAGAAATGAACCTAGAGATGTAGTTCAATCTCCCTAGAAACCCACAAACTTCCTTTTCAGTGCGAGGAGCTGGCATATCTTGGATCGCACGTACCTTGTCAGGGTCGACCTCGATCCCTCGTTGACTAACGATGAAACCAAGTAGCTTTCCGGACCTGACACCAAAGGTGCACTTAGCTGGATTGAGTCGCAGTTTGTATTTCCTTAAACGTATGAATAGCTTTTGCAAGTGAAGGACATGGTCTTCTTCTGTTTCGGATTTGGCAATCATGTCATCCACATAGACCTCTAGTTCTTTGTGCATCATGTCGTGGAAGAGAGCCATCATTGCTCTTTGATAGGTTGCCCCAGCATTCTTCAAACCGAAAGGCATTACCTTGTAGTAATATGTTCCCCCATGGGGTGATGAAGGTAGTTTTCTCCATGTCTTCCGGAGCCATCTTGATTTGATTATAACTGGAGAATCCATCCATGAATGAGAACACCGCGAACCGGGCTGTATTATCTACCAACACATCGATGTGAGGTAACGGAAAATCATCCTTGGGACTCGCCTTGTTCAGATCTCGGTAATCGACACACATTCGCACTTTACCATCTTTCTTCGGTACTGGTACTATGTTAGCAACCCATTGCGGATATTTTGCCACGGCTAGGAATCCTGCATCAAATTGCCTCTTGACCTCTTCCCTGATCTTAAGTGACATGTCTGGTCTTGTCCTTCTCAATTTCTGCTTTATCGGCGGGCATTCTGGCCGGAGTGGTAGCTTGTGCTCAACTATCTCGGTATCCAACCCTGGCATGTCTTGGTATGACCATGCAAACACATCTACATATTCCCTCAAAAGTTCGACCAACTTCTCGCGCTCTTTTGCCCATTAAAGACGAACCGATCTTGACCTCTTTTATATCATGCTCAGTTCCCAAGTTGATTACCTCCACAGGCTCTTGATTCGGCTGTATCTCTTTAGATTCACGCTCTAGCAGTCTTGCCAACTCTTCGGGAAGCTCGCAATCGCTTCCACCATCCTCTTCAGCTTGGTTAATGGGGAGTTCAAGGTTACGCGGGATTGTAGCAGTATCACATTCAATGGGTTTGTTCAGGGATCTGCATGTGTTTTTATGATGATTTCTATTTTAGAAGGATGAACAAAACAAAAATAAACAAAAGAACGGAAAGGATTATCATTTTTTTAAGAAAAATAAATGCAGAAATGGAAGAATAAAGAATAGTGGAAAACGAAATGCTTTTTATTGATGATTCAACATTTGAAATAAAGGGTGCCCTACAAAGTTATCCTTAAGCCTTGGGCAGAGCAAAAGGATTTGAAAAACATGATTATTTTGAAAAAGAAAATATCTTTGGGATTTCAACGGCAGTCCATTTGTTGAGGCTTGCATTCGGAGAGCAACGACAGACCAAACAAGGTGTCTTATGTTCGATTTCCTCCATGATCCTTTGTGCGTTATTCGAGTGTAGTGCGAATGCCGACGAATCAGTTTTGGTTGTAGGACTTTTAGGTAATAAGAAAGTGAATGAGTTTTTGGGTATGAAAACGGATGTATGCATGCTATGGATGATGTTAATGCAAATGCGTGAAAAGTTTTTTTTTATTTTTATTTTTGGAGCCCATGTTCAATTTGTTAGGCATTTGCAACACAATTTTAGCCTTTGCAAATTCATGAAACAAACTTATGCATTAAGAAAATGATTTTATGCATGTGGATGCAATGCATGTATGCTTTGGTGGGTATGGATAATTGGGGAATAAGACTTAAAGGGAAGGCTCCCTATGAGGGCTTAGTTCTAGGTGCTTTCTATATCAAGGTTCTCACCGAGGGTAGCTCTAAAGTTTTTGTTTTGAGGGGTACCTAGAGTCATAGAAACATCTCGGAATTTTGCCATAATAACGGGTTAACCATTATATGACAACCTATCGCGAATGCGTCTCCTCTAGGTGGGGTTTGCATTAACCAAAACGAGGTGTCTACCTCGAAAGCTAATACAAACACCCAAAATTTGAAAAGGTTCTAAGAAGAAGGTCCTTAGAGTTAGGGGTCCAATTCAGAATTTCGCCATAATAACGGGTTAACCATTATACGGACGACCTTTCAACGAAGATGACCATCTCTAAGCGGGGTCTTCATATTGACTAAACGAGATGTCTACCTCGAAAGCCAATACTACGCAACCACCATCCTAAACCTAGGTTTTTTCAAGCTCGGGTGCAGAGCTCCACTCAAAAGTGTTTTGAACAGCACAAACCCCGATACAATAGCACAATAATATTAAAGCGAAAAATAAATAAAGCGGAAATAGAATAAAGCAAATAAGACCAAAGTCAAACAAAACATAAAAGAAAAAAAAAACTAACACTAACAGCTAAACTAACTAACTAGGCTTGATTCTCTATCAATCTTCCCCAGTGAAGTCGCCAGCTGAAGCGGCGGGGAAAATGTGCGCGGGCAAAAAACGCTCGCTAAACAGTAAAGTCGCCACCGAAGTTTTATTTTTGAAAAGGGGAACGTCGATAAACCCCTTTGAGAATGAGAATAAGGTCATCGCAACCAAATTCGGGTTCGGGAATCGGTTATGCGAGGGGAAGGTATTAGCACCCCTCACATCCGTTGTACTCAACGGGAACCATTAATTAAATTAGCTTTCAAAATGTGTTAGTTTCATAAAAAAATGTTTGTAAAGAATGGAAGAGAAAGAAAAAAGATTTAAAGGCTAAAAATGAGTTTTTTATTAGGGTGCTTGACAAGAGTTTGATCTTGCTCCTACGTATCTCCTGGTGCGATGGAGAATTCAAAGCTACGTAGTTCTTTGTAGAAAATGTTTGTGTGTTGATTGATTTTATTTATGAAAATGGTTTAGTCGCACTTGGGCGAAAAAGTTTGCTTTAGAAAAAAGACGGATCCGCACTTGGGCGATGATATCCATTTGAAAACGCACATGGGCATGAATGAAATAAAGTTAAGTGGGTTGAGATTGATTTTAAGCGGAGGACGAATATCCGAAAAGTGAAGTGTCTACCCCGTTTCCGAATATTCGGGGAAGCGTCGGGTGTCTACCCAAGTTTTCCTTTTTCGCTCACATGAAGGAAAAGAAACAAAATGTTTGATTATTTTTGTTTTATTAAAAGCTTAATCGAAGGACGAATACTTTGAACGTAGCCGAGACGGGGATCTCGCGTTCCGCATTCGGGGAAGCGTCGGGTGTCTACCCAAGTTTTCCTTTTTCCGGTCGATTGAACCCTTAATATTTATTTTCATTTATATTACATTGTTCCTAAAATACATTCTAATGACATATATAAATAAATAAAATGACAAATGCAAAGTAAAATGACAAATAAAATAAAATGCATGAGATGATGTTAAATATGAGCAAATAAGATAATAAGAAGTAAAAGAACAATAAAAAAGAAATAGTAGAAATGCAAAGAAAAATAAAAGAAATAAACAGGGAGGTGAAAAAAATAAAAGAAAGGTGCAGGAAGCAAGAAAAAGATCAGATCTTAAAAGACAGGCCCAAATGTATTGGGCCTGCGGGGTTAAATCTGGACCGTCTGATTAAAATCAGAGGGTCCTGATCAGATCACTAAGGGGGACAACCAAGGCCGTCTGATTTAAATCAGAGGGCCTAAGAGGCGAGGGTGCATGCTAAGGCGTGCACCCACGCGCGCCAGAACAGGGGGGTATAAATACCCAACCCCTTCATGATTTTTTCATTCTTTCCTTTCCTTTCTCTCTCTAAACCTTTCTTCTCTCTTCTCTCTTCTCTCCCCTCTCACTAAAATCCGGCGCCCCTCTCTTCTCTCCGGTGGCCGGAAAAAAATTCCGGCGCGGTGGCCGGCCGGCCTAGATGGCGGCGCCACCGCGCCGGAGTTTTAAAACTCCACTTTTTTCAAAAAAAAATTAGTTTTTCTTACTCCTTTTCTCACCCTCTTTTCAAATCCAAAGTTAGATTTTTCAAAAACCTCTTCAAAAATCCTAGATCTAAGTTTAAAGTTTAAAAAAAAACTACCTTTTTCTTCTTTATTTGATCCGGTTTTGGCTTTGTGGCTTTGTTCTTGTGCTGTGTGTGTGGTATTGCTGCCGTGCTGGGTTGTGTGCGTGTGTGTTGTGTGTTTTGTTGCTGGGTGCGTGTGTGTTTTGTTGGTCGTGTGTGTGTGTGTGCTGATGTGCTGGTCGTGTGCGTGTGTTTGGGTGGTGTTGTGGAAGTGTTGCTGGTTTTGTGTTGCTGTTAAGGCCGTGTGTGTGTTTGTTGGGCGCGCTGCTGGCCGTGTGAGTTTGCTTAGGGCGTGTGGGTGAGTTTGCTTAGGGTGTGTGTGAGGTTGTTTTGGCCGTGTGTGTGTGTGGGTCGTGTGATGGTTGCGTGTATTTTTACTGGGTTGTATGTGCTGGCCGAATTTGTGTTTGGTTGTGGGTGAGGAGGTTGGTTCTGGGTGGTGGCCGAATTTGTGTTTGCTGCTGTTTGGGTGAGCGTAGGGCGAATTTGTGTTGCTGTGGTTGTGGAAGAGGAGGTTTTGTGTTTTGGTGGCTGGGTTTGTGTTTTTACTATGTTCTGAAAAAAAATCCTCCCTTTCTGTTGGTTCTGATGTGTTTTTATTGAAATTGGATGTACAAAAGAGGATGTGCACAGAGCTGTTGAGATTGGATCTCTTGTTTTATCAGAAACAAGGCAAGAAACCAAGCAAAAGGGACAAAAAAAAACAGATGGAGAAAGTGATGGATCAGATGGAGAAAGTGATGTGCATAGAGCTGTTTATTAATTAATTAAGTAAATAAAAATAAATGATAAAAGCAAAAGCATAAAAATAAAAAATAAAATAAAAACAGAATATAATTATCAGCAACAATAAAAATAAAAAACGAAATTAATAAAATAATAGAAAAAACTAAAGTAAAAATAAAATAATAATAAAACTAAAACTACCGCTTTTGAAACCCTAAATGAGGTATTTTAAAATACCTCTCTGCCGAAATTTCGTCTGAAACGACGAAAATTCTCGGCTTTAAAAAGACGATTAAAACGAGTCAAAATTGGGTCAAAAATTGGGGTACGACAAGGAAGATGTACGACCTTATGGAGAATCTTGTTGATGATGTAGGATACAATGTACTCATCCTTTATTTCAGTAGGCATAACATTGTACTCATCCTTTTCTAGTTTTCATTAAGACATGATATCAAATGGTTACCCTATGAAGGGTTGACACTACCATTTCAGCTTAAGTCAGACTTCAATTTTGCGAGCAGAATCAACCCTATTTTTTGCAACAATTATGTGGTCCATCATAGACCACATTTTGTTGCCAAACAATTTGGGTATAACCATTCCCACGAGGAGGATGCATTTGAGTTCTTTGATTATAACCAAATTCCATACTAGCATTGAAACATGTTTTGTTGATTGATGTTGGAAATTTCGTACTAGCATTAAAGCATCCTCCTCATAATCGACATGGTTATACCCAAATTGTTTTGCAACAAATGAGGTCTATGATGGATCACATAATTGTTGCAAAAAATGGGGCCGACCCTGCTCACAAAATTGAAGTCTGACTTGATATGAAGTGATAGTGTCCATTCTTTATAGGGTAACCATTCGAAATCTTGTTATAATGGACAATAGAAAAGATGAGTACATTTTTATGCCTATTGAAACAAAGATTGAGTACATTGTATCTTACATCATCAACAAGATTCTCTAGTAGCTCGTCCACCTTCTGTAATTTGGTATATGGTTTTTGGATATTTTATTAAAGTTTTCGATGACCCAAAGTAGGAGGGTTGAGTGCTTGTTTGGATTTGTTAGGTCCTTGAGCTCGAGTCTAATAGCTTTCCATAGCTTTGGAATGCGAACAAATAAGAACACCTGCAAAACAATACAAATATCTCTATTAGATGTATTTAAAATAGTTTTCAAAGAAATAGGTCGAACAAATAGTTCAAAACAATAAAGTTACGTACCAAGATTAACCATAAATTTATGTCAATAATTTTTACTTATGAAGCATAAACTTCTGTATCTCAGTAAAGAGGAAAGCAAGAAGCGCAACTCACCACACATAATCTAACATGCCATCCAAATTCTCCAACAGATCAACAAAGGAGTGAAAATGTGATTGCGATCCGACGATGGCATGATGCCACTTTAGATTATTACTAAGAGAGTTGCAATCTTCCGCTCCTCCAGAGAGCGGCTGGTGTTGATTGCAATGGTTGTTATAAAATGTGACGTTTTGTAAGGAAAAACAATGGTATTTTTGTGACCCTTTTCATAAACAATGGATATATCAAAGGTATCATAATCCAAAGAATGATTTGTTAGGTCAAGAGAATAAGGGTCGAAGTCTAGGATGAAACATTCCTCATTTTCCTCCAAACGTTTGACATCCTTCTCTTTACAAACCACTATCAATTTCTCAGTTTCCTTAATTTTCGCTGTTAGACTCTTTTGCTTGTGCACTTGTGCCCTTGGTTCATCAAGTTAAATTGTACAAATTAAGTTTCTATATATTTTTTACAACTGGGTTGTTTAACTATCATGGTGCAATCGATAAACTACTGACGTTCAAATTAGTCAAATGATGAAAATGTAAGGAATTAATAAACTAATCGTATTTGTGTTGTTTCAATTTATTTAGAAATGATATTAACTATATATTCATACTTTTAAGATACGTGAGAGACATAAGTGTATACCAATAATGTTGCTTTATGTTAACGACTGTCAATTATAGAGGCAAGACGTACCCAAATTATAAGCACCCCATTCAAGTGGATTTTAGCCATGCCAAGTGATAAGCATATATCTAGTGCACTCCTATGTTAACTTGCTAGCAGATTGAGATGAGTGTAGTGGATGGTTTGAAATTAGAGTAGCATAGTTTGTTTTACCTCGATTAGTGTATGTTTTCTCAAGGTTTGCCTATATTTGGCGAGTCGTTACAAGTAGATGAAAATAGGGGGTGTGAGACCTTGTGATGTTTTAAGGTGAAGGCTACGGTGAGAGACCAAAACAGGTCTCTCACCGTGCAAACTGATTTCTGGCCGTTAGATATATTAATAAATTATTGTGTGGTCAGATGGTGAAAAGATCAAATGGCTAAAAATCAATTTGGTGAATTTATTAATCCATCTAACGGCCAGAAATCAGTTTGCACGGTGAGAGACCTGTTTTGGCCTCTCACCGTAGCCTGAGCCATGTTTTAAAGGAGCTTATGTAACTGTTGACAAGATTGGCAGGCTATTTCACGAGTGCAATACTCCTTGCATTTGGTTATATAACAGTTCACAAATAACTTGTGAACTCACTAAAAAAAATAATTAACTTGTAAATCTGAATTTAAGACACCATTGAAACATACCAACCCATCCTGTTAAACCTGAACTAAAAAATTATAGGTTTAATTACAGTTTTGACCCCCTATGTTTCACAATCTTGCGATTTTGGCGCCCTATAAAAAACAATAACAATTTTGCCCCTTAAGTTTACCCCATTTTTCAATTTTGGCCTCCCGGTCAGATTTTGACTCAGTCAATGCACACATGGACCCAATCAATGCGATTATGGTGGATTTGATGACCTGAAGATCCATGCAGCTAAGGATCTAATGCTTTCAGGTTTGGGCTGTGGGAAAGTGCTTGTGTTTGTGGCGAAGAAGGATTTTCTGTGGGAAAGAGGAAGAAACCATTAGGAAGCAGTGAAGAAAAGTGGGTGGAATGGGATGGTGGAGATGTAGCTCTTCTTCCTGTTTTTTTCCAGCGCCATTGTTCTTTCTTTTCCATTCCTTTTTTGTTTTTTTTTTTATTTTCATTTTATTTTTATAAATGATGAGATAAATTTTTCAATAAAAAAATTAAACACGTGGCATCCTACTCACTTAAACGAGATGCCACGTGTGCGTTGACTGGGTCAAAATCAGACTAAGGGTCAAAATTGCAAAAGAGAGTAAACTTAAGAGGCACAATTGTTATTGTTTTTTATAGAGGGCCAAAATCACAAGATTGTGAAACATAGGGGGTCAAAACTGCAATTAAGTCAAATATTATTCGACAGTATAGCGCGATCCTCAAGTTCGACACTTGGTCTTACCATTTTAATTTTACTACTTGCACGATTTCGTACACTTGCGAAAATCGTCATTACTCAACCTCCTTAGCTCAAGAACAATGGCAAATTGACAGCAATATAAGGAGAATAATTTTAACAATTTCTTTTGCTGAAGCAATGTAATAAACTACATAAAAAAAATGTAATGATCAAACATAAATCAGTCCAAAATTCATAAAGACTGTTTGTAGATATACTTATTCAAACATATTGAAAAACTGTAATATGATCAAACATAAATCTATCCAATATTATTGCAACAACATGCGTTCGTGTCTTTTACACACTTTCCTTTATCGATGCCTTTTGACGTGTTACAAAATTGGTGGCATTTTTCTGAATCATCTGGACATGCTCCCAAGAAAAAGCAAGGTCCTGGATTTATCACAGCAGCTTTTGCTACAGGCAATAAAACACATTTAGAAATATCATCTAATATTCTAGTAAAATATTTGGTAATTCAAAATTATTATATAAATTTTCATAAAATACAACTACAATTTAAAGAATAAAAAAATATGAATTTAAAACACCAGTCTCGTATTATACAATTGTAGTTATTTCATTGAAAATATAACAACATTTAAATTTGGAACTGGTTTGTTACCTGCAATCACAACAAAAGCTAGACACATAATTGTCAAGGTAAAATGAAGATGATTGATGTGGGATGCCATTATTTTTTTATAGTTTTTTTTTTTGAAGGAGTTATTTTCTGATAAGTTGACAAGTAACACTTTACAGTAGACTATTTAAGATGAGTAAGGTAGTTAATGCAATAAATTAAAATATAATAAATAAGTATTTTTTTTTCCTTTGTTAGTAAAAAAAATATATTTTTTCCTTCACTCAATAAATGCTTTTTAAGAGGATCTTTGACTCAAAAAATTCAATACGTCATTTGTACAAGATCTTATTTAATTCAAATATCTTTGTTTTTTAAGAAAATATTTGACTGAAATATACTTATTGCATTTCTCTTTAAATACTTTTCGTTGCACTTGCTTTTTCTTATTATATAATAGTATTCATTATAAAAAAAATCATATTGTTGACTTATTACATAAATAAATTACGTCATTTATTTAATTTATAATTTTTAATAACATCCTTTTTATTAATGATATGAAATAAAAATGGTGTTATAAAATATTATTTAAAGTCTTTAAATATTGTTTAAATAATGTAAAGAAGAGGGTTTGAGAACCACTCAAAATACATACAAGGTCTCCCTTTTTTTCTTCTAGTTAGAAACCACCTCCAAGAGGTAGTTAGACCAATATTAGTTAAAGAACATAAGCCCTTGAGTTTTGATGATACCAAAGTATATGAGAACAATTAGGATACTCTAATATGTGTACGGGAAATTCTAAGTAAATTAAGTTCTGTTGAAGGACAATTTCGGTAAGTGTACCAAATCGTTCACAAGTAATAAAGTGATAAGTAAGATCGTCTCCACAGAGATTGTCGTTTCAACTCGACAACTAGCGTAACTTATTAGAACAGAAAATACAAACAATTAAATTAAATAAAGTGAGTGAATTAGGGGGGTTTAATTTACAAGTTTGATTTGATTATGCAAAGTCGTAGTGAGTTAGTAACCTGGTTTGATTGCAGAATGTAAGTGGCGGTTAGAATCCTTTGAATCTCCTCTATTTACTTGTTGGATTTAAAAGACAAATCATCATTAAGTTATTCAACAAGGGTTCTATATAAGTTATTAGTTTGTGGGGCAGTATGCCCCTCCAGCCGTAAAGTTTCACATGTTGATCACTCTAAGGTTATACGCAACACTAAAGGGTGTAGGGTCGTCAATCCCATAAAGGTAAGTAGGTCCACGTACGGAATATTAGAGTGGGGTCTTAGTCTCTCATAGGTAATTGAAACATAAAAGAATTAGGATTCCTAAATTGTCATCTAAAGGCTCCAACTTCGTCTATGAATCTTAGAAGTTCATAACATACTCTTTCTTACCTTAGTATTTCTACATACGGGAATCCATATCTCGTCTACCTTACCAAGGGGAGGAGAATAAAATTAATATGCAATATTGAACACCAAACCTTCATCCTTCAATGTAGTCCTCTTCTGCTCAGCAAATTCCTATCATGCAACAATATCAACTTGATTTGGTTCTGAATCCAAAGATATTAAACTCGGGTGAAAGTTATTTGGCGGTGTTATATTAAAAAATCGTTGATTTCAACAACCTATCTACAAATGGGTATCATAAACTTCACCATCTTTATGGTGAAAACAGAAAATTGCAGAAGCTAAAAGGAAGAAGAAGGAGAGAAAATGTGAGAAAATCTAAGATTCATTCAATTGAATTGAGTTAGTTACAAGGAAGCTATATATAGTACAACAGAATTCTAACAAACTGTAACTAACTTCTATCTAAGGTAAGAATCTCCTAGAGCTAGTACATGGTAAGGAAACTTGAGATGCAAGCTAACTTGCTCTGCAAGTTATCTAATGCGAGCATAGTCAGACTCAGAACCTAACTGGTTCAGAAGCTGAACCTCAGACGCAGGTTCAGAAGCAGAACCTCAGACTCTGGTTCAGAAGCCACTAGTGGAAAATATACATTTTAAAACATGGTCAAAAATGTTTTCACAACAGTTGAAATAATACCTGATGTAATAGTTAACACGGTGGCATTTTTGAAATTACTAACAAAGTTTTCACATCAGTTGAAAGGAATAACTGATGGGAAAAGTAAATGATAAAAAGTTTTCACAACAGTTGATATAATACCTGTAGGAAAAGATACACGCGGTGGCAGTTTTGTAATACTGAGCAACTACATTTTACATCAGGTGCATATGACCTGTAGGGAAAAACCTTTCAATATTTCATTTTCCCTTTTCCCTCTTCTCTGAAAACGTGACTTTTCCCTTTTCCTTCTCAGATTCGTTTTCTCTCTCACAGAACCCTAGCCTCTCATCTCTCACAACACAAATCGGTGGAAGAAGAAAAAAATCATCATAGCAACCTTCTTCTTTGATTCGTTTCTCAGATCCGTTTTCCCCCTATGGGCAAAATCGTTTTCGCCTATCACCTCTCACACTCGATTTCCCTCTCACTGGCCCTCTTTTCACAGATCGGTTAGTATTTTTCGTTTTCGTTTTTAGTATTTCCATTCAAACACGATTACGAACTTCAAATAGTTTAAATAGTTTTGGTTTCAGTTGCTCAAATCGTTTTCGTTTTTAGTATTTCATAGATCTCGTTTTCGTTTTTAGTATGTGGTTTCATCTAGCATCGAGCATCAATCAGCGAGCTTCTCAGATTCGAGTATCAATCAGCGAAGAAACTCCTCAGATTCGAGCTTTTGAGATTCAATTCACTTATCAGATTCGAGGTAAACTGCCTTCTCATATTCGGTTTTTGCTTGAACATTAGATGCTGAGGTAAACTGTCTTCTCATATTCGATTTTTGCATCAATCAATGTGCTTGTTAGATTTATTTGGTGATGAAATTGGATAAATTTTGAATTAAGCTAATAAGCTACTTAATTATTGTTAGATTTATTTGGTAATGAAATTGGAGAAATTTTGAATTAAGTTAATAAGCTATAAATATAAGCTTTTAATAAGATACTTACTAATTGTTAGATTGGAGAAATTTTGAATTAAGCTAATAAGCTATTCGTTGGGCTACTGATTATCTACTAAAAGCCACTGCACATCTAAACACCATATATGTTCAGGTCAATTTTGTTTTTCCATCTTCTCTTGTTCATGGTTTTTAGTTTTTGTGAAGGAGAAAACATGGGAAATGAGGTTGATTTTTGAATTTTTGTTTGTAGGTTGGAGATGCTAAAAAGAACCATGCTTGTTTGGAAAGACCAGAAGAATTGGACACACCGAGAAGTGTTTTTAAGATTGATGCAAACGCACTTGGCTCTAAAGTTGTTGCAGAAATTTTAGTGAGAAGGGCTATTAGGGTAAACTTGATTCATGATAAAAAATAAAAATAAAAAAATGGTTTTTTGTTTTGTGCTTAAATATGAGATTGTGTTTGTTTTTGGGTTTAGGTTTTTCAGTTTTCTGATCAACAGAGAGGACCTTACAGCAATGTCTTGAAACCCTTTGTGTGTCCCTTTTATTGTGATTACTCTGGTTGTCACTTGTCAGGTAAAATTTTGATTTTTCCATTGTGCCAATTTTTATTTTGAGTCGTACTCAAAATTATAGTACTTTTGATTGATGGGTTTATAATGACTTGTTAGGATGAGTTGTTGTGGGGGTGCTGCTTGGTTACACAAAGCTACAAAGAATCCAATGTACCTAAATTACATTCAATATGCCCCAGGTAAGGTCCCTCTTTCTTGTCTCTCAGTTTTAACTCTATTGGTTTCATGTGTTCCAAGTTGTAACTGTTTTTGAGCTTGTGAAACTTTACATGTGGGATTTTGTTCAAGATGAGTGATAGTAACATGCAATATGTCACATCCACTAGCTTCTTACTGGTAGCTTATGTCAAGTACTTGACCAAATCACATATTGTTGTGCATTGTGGTGGTACCATAGTAACACCAAAGAGTCTCCGAACCTTATTGAGTGATAGTGCAATGTGCTTGTTAGATTTATTTGGTGATGAAATTGGAGAAATTTTGAATTAAGCTAATAAGCTATTTAATAATTGTTAGATTTATTTGGTAATGAAATTGGAGAAATTTTGAATCAAGTTAATAAGCTATTTTAAGCTTTTAATAAGATACTTACTAATTGTTATATTTATTTGGTGATGAAATTGGAGAAATTTTGAATTAAGCTAATAAGCTTTTAATAAGCTAGATAGTAATTGTTTTATTTTTGCTGCATGTTGTTGCTATATTAAGGTAATTAGTATTTTTTTTTTCATTTTGATATAATAAGCTACTTAGTGATTGTGTTTTCATTTTTATAGTGTTCTCGTAACTGGATATGGTCAAATCTCCACCAAAACGCCATGAGAAGTGGATAAGGCCGACACGACAAAAGTCGTCAGGAGAGTACATGTCAGAAGAAACACATATTGCCGATAAAATTGTAAGTATTCAATCGACTTAAATTGTCTATGTGAAAGGGTAAAATTTTAATAGAGCTATGAGATTCTGGTATGTACAGTTATGCAAAGACTGCAATATGTGAAAGTGGCTCTATTATGCAAATGATAAACTACTTTCTATAATCTTCATAGTTTTACCAAGAACATAAACTGCTTCTCTAACACTATCCTCCCTCTCTTCAATAGCACAATTCAAACCTTTAACTGATATAGCATAAGGCAAGTTAGTTAAACATGCACCTAATATATCAGCAATCATAACCATCACAACTTCAAACAGCCTCTCACTTGTATTATGGTCTTTTACAACATCTTGATTCAACAGCAGAATGGTTTTGCTTATTCTGTACATTGCATTGGATGCCAATACTTTAATAGGCCATGCTGAAGGACTTACCTTAATACACACAAGATAATATTTTGTTTTATATTTTTCATACCTTGTTTTCGCAAACTCAGCTAATGTCTCAAGTGTCTCTTTGGGAGTCTTGTTTTGAAGGGAGAGTTTACAAAGATCTACATCTAGCCACTTTCCATAGAGATCAGCTCCAATCCAAACAATTTCAGCTATTTTTCTAAGTTTAATCAATTTCCTTTCTTTGTCAATGTTATTTTCGATGAACTTCACATAAGGTAGGGCTTCATTTAGAGTACTAATCAAATTTTTCACCAAACACTTCTCCATATTTGGAAGTGCAACTATAATGCTTGCTAGTGTGACAATAGGAAGTGACCAACTATATGGAGGTTCTACACCATGCAAAGGAAGAATTTGGTCACAATCAAATTCTCCGACTCCTTTAAATCCTTGCAACATTAAACATTTTTTTTCTAACAATTCAATAACAAGTTTTGGCTGCTTTTTTTCACCTTGTTCAACCCAATGGGTAGTTGCATCACAATTAGCTTTCATCATCACCTCAACCAACTCTTCCTCACCTTCGAGATGCAGAATAAACCGTCTTAGGTCCTGCTTTCTGCCTGTTCCTAAACCCGAATCTGTACCATTGAATTTTGATTTCCAATTCTTGAAATATTCACAAAATCCCAAGATCCACAACATAGGGTAAATCGAAACAAATTGTGCAGCTTTACACACTCTAACCATCCCCATCTGTAGTTTAATACAGAAACACAACAGAATCAGTTTCACATCATGAGCCAACTTCCTAAACCACCGGTTACCAATCCGAAAACTAATCGGACTCTCTCGAAACACCACTAAACTATCAGTCCAGTAACCTTCTACTTGAAAAATTCTCTTGCGACTCCTATTCCTCACATTTGGACACCTATATTTAACAGCAACAAACCACCTAAAAGCAGGAGCAATAGTACCAACACCAACAGCAGCAACTTGAACTATAAGAATCAAGATTATAGACCATTTGTAATCTTCATAGTGTTAGAGAAGCAGTTTATGTTCTTGGTACAGTTTATCCAAGTAACAAGTCCATTTAGGTCCATGTTCTCTACACTACTTTGGTTAAGTTTCATTATTATTTTTTTGGATAGAAAAATGTTACCAAGTTAGAAGTTATATTAGTGCTTATGCATCAATTAAGTTGATGTTATATGCTACAGGGTGCATGTTCCATGGCAAACCACTGTATGTTGATTTTGCTCAGAAGAAAGAGGATAGAAAAAGACTATTGCAGCACAAGCATGCTCAGAAACTAGAAGGATTAACAAAACATTTTGTAATTAAGTTGATATGTATTTTCTTTAATATATTGTATTGATATGTATTTTTTTTAATATATTTTGGTTGCGGATTGATTATGTAATATCAAATTAGATAATATAACTTCCTTTTTGGCATTAAAATTATCCATATTTGTTTTTATATTTTTAATATAAAAGAAAAGAGCAAGTGTTAAGCTTATTTATTAAGCAATTTAAAAAAAATATATATAGATTTCGCATCAGTCCTTAACTTATACCTGATGTGAAAAACACATATTTTACATCAGTCCTTAACTTATACCTGATGTGAAAACCCCGTTGTCAAATTTTAAAGTGCATCTATTACAACAGTGGAAAATAGAACTGATGTAGAAAATAGGTTTTCACATCAGTTCGTACCCGATGTAAAAAGTAGTGCACATACTACATCAAGCCACCTTACATCGGTTGGCAACTGATGTAAAAAGTCATTTTCGACTGATGTAAAAAGTCATTTCTGTAGTAGTGAGCTGAACCTCAGACTCTGGTTCAGAAGCAGAACCTCAGACTCTGGTTCAGAAGCTGAACCTCAGACGCAGGTTCATAAGCTGAACCTCAGACTCTGGTCATATAGTTTAACACCCTCCCTCAAGCTTAGCATGGTACAAGTCAAGCATGTTAAGCTTGGATAGAAAAGAGTGAAAACTCTTAGGTGGTAATGGCTTGGTGAAGAAATCAGCAAGTTGTGATTGAGACTTAATGGGAAGTAATTTGAAGAGACCCTGCTGCAGCTTCTCTCTAACAAAATGACAGTCTATCTCCAGGTGTTTTGATCTTTCATGGAACACAGGGTTTCTTGCTATGTGAATGGCGCTTTGATTGTCACAATACAAAACTGGTAACTTGCAGCATGTCACTTCAAATCCTGAAGAAGGTAGAGAAGCCATTGCAATTCACAACTAGCAAAAGAAAGGGCTCTATATTCTGCTTCAGACGAACTTCTAGCAATTGTGTGTTGTTTCTTTGCTCTCCATGAAATCAGAGAAGAACCAAGAAAGAAACAATATCCTGAGGTTGATCTTCTAGAATCAACACATCCTGCCCAATCTGCATCTGTGAACCCAAGTAGTTGTAAAGTGGAATCTCTTCTGAAAAGCAATCCTTGACCAGGTGTACCTTTGAGGTATTTAACCACCCTGCAAGCTGTGTCATAGTGAGTAATGGTTGGAGCAGTTAAGAATTGACTCAATTGTTGAGTTACAAAAGCTATATCAGGTCTGGTAGTAGTAAGGTACAAGAGTTTTCCCACAAGTCTTCTGTAGCTTAGTATGTCCTCAAAAGGCTTTGAAGTATCATGATGTAATTTGACAGAAGGATCAAAAGGTGTTGGAACAGGTTTGGCACCAAGCAACCCAGTATCATGCAAGAGATCAAGACAATATTTTCTTTGGCAAATACTGATTCTAATTATGGAATGAGCTACTTCTATGCCTAAGAAATATTTGAGCTTTCCAAGATTCTTGATCTTAAACTCTGCATCAAGTGCTTCTTTAATTCTATTTATCTCAGTCATGGAATCTCCTGTCAAGATGACAACATCCACATATACAAGGAGAGCAGTAAAGGTGGAATCAGTATGCAAAGTGAAAAGAGAATGATCTGAAGTAGATTGCTTGTAAACTTGATTGAGTAAGAATCTTGTCAATTTTTCATACCACTTTCTACTGGCCTGTTTCAAACCATAAAGGGATTTTAACAACTTGCAAACCTGATTTGGCTTTGGACTAGTAACACCTTGTGGAACAGACATATAAACCTCTTTAGTCAAATCTCCATGCAGGAAAGCATTGCTCACATCTAGTTGATTTAAGTGCCATGAATTGATAGATGCTAAAGCAATGAGAGTTCTGATAGTGGTTATTTTAGCTACAGGTGAAAAAGTATCAAAGAAATCAAGTCCTTCAACTTGATTGTACCCTTTTGGCTACCAGTCTAGCCTTGTATCTTTCTATAGTCCCATCTGATTTGTGCTTTATCTTATAAACCTATTTACTTCCTATAGGTTTGATATTTGGTGGAGTGTCCACAAAAATCCATGTCTTGTTTTGCTTTAATGCACTCAGTTCAGATTCCATTGCTTTCACCCAACAATCTTGATTGCTTGCTTCTTTGTAACTACTAGGTTCTGAAGCATACGTAATTGCCAAAGCAAACTTCTGGTGGGATTCAGAAACATTGTTGAGTGAATAAAAATGTTTAATGGGATAGAGTATACCTGAAGATGCTTGCTTGACTGATTCTTTTGAAAGATTGCACACATAGTCAGATAAGTGTTTGGGTTTCTGTACATGTCTGGTGGACTTTCTAAGGACAATATCTTGAGATTCAGGTAAGACAGGATGAGGTAGTTGCAGATTATTGTCATCAGTAGCAGTAACTTGTATCTCAGGTTCATAAATGTTAGGGTCTGGCTCTTTATGTATGTTAGGCTCATGGCTAGCAGGTGTATGTGTAGGTGGTGATGGGAGCTCAGTAGTAGGAGTGATGGGATGATTGGAGTAGTATTGCCATTGAAAAGGTTGATTAGGATTAGAGTAAGGAAGAATATGTTCATGATAGGTTACATTTCTAGAAGCAAAAATAGTTCTATTGTTCAGATCAAATAATATGGCACCTTTGACACCTTGCTTGTAACCTAAGAAAACAGACTTCTTAGCTCTAGGATCCAGTTTAGTTCTATGATTTTGTAAAGTTGAAGCATAACAAAGACAACCAAAAACCTTAAAATCATTGAGATCAGGATGGTGACCATATCTAAGAAAATAAGGAGATTTGTTTTGCAATAGAGGAGTGGGAATACGATTGACGATGTATATAACATGTAGAACAGAATAAGACCAAAATTGTTTAGGTAATTTGGACTGGAAGAGCAAGGCTCTGGCAACATTCAATATGTGATGATGTTTTCTTTCAACCCTCCCATTTTGCTGGGGAGTTTCCACACAACTTGTTTGATGTTCTATGCCCTTAGAAGAATAAAAATCAGGCATAAGAAATTCAGGACCATTATCAGTCCGTACAATTTTAACTTTGCAAGCAAACTGGTACGGGAATCCCTATCTCGTCTACCTTACCAAGGGGAGGAGAATAAAATTTGAAATTCCTGGCAACCTGACTGAAATATGCTTGTAGTACCCTAATTTTGTCCTACGCATTTTAAAAAAACAAAAAATCAAAAAAAATCAAAGAGGGGAAAAAGTCAAAAGTCAACAAAAGTCAACAGAAAAGTCAACTTTTCAAAATTAAGAACTTCGCAATGCGAAGCTCACTTCGCACTGCGAAGTCTGCGATTTTTCTGCAGATTTTTGGTTTCTTGGATTTAATTCCAGATTTTGTTGCACATCACTTCCATAATTATTTTAAGTAGCATTCATGGCCAATTGGGCCAAGCAAAGCCAGAGTTGAAGGACTTGCCATTAATGCCAAGGTTAGAAGCTTTTTCTTCCAACCTAGCATGTGACAAGCAAGTGGGCTTGCCCTTGGGCAGCTCTAGCCCCTCCCAGGTGACCTGCTAACCACCACAAGGTTGCCAGCCACCTGCTTGAGGACTTTCCTCCTGCTTGCTGCCCCAAAAACCAGTCAAACCAGCTGGATTTTCTCACTTGAAAAGCCATGAGTGCCTACTCTGTTTTGCAGCAGCTTTTCACCCTCTCACACCAGCCAATTTTAGCCTTTTCATCCCTCAATCTCTGCACAATACAGTGCACGTTTTTATTGACCAACCATTGAGATTGCAAGGATTGATCCCCAAGCATTAGCCATTTGCAAATCAGCTTTGTTCTTCATCATTACCTTCTAGAATAAGTTGAATTTGTGGCTGAAATCAAGCTGGAACTTGCCCCTTGGCACAAGGCAGGGTTGCCTCTATCCATTAGCATTTAATGCAAAGGGATTCAGCTTGATCTTGGCCACAAATCAGCTGAATCAAGGGATTGTGTAATGATGACAAAGATTTGATTTTGGCCTATAAATACAAGGCAATGCCCAAGGTTACAAACTAACAATTAGACAGAAAACACAACATTCAAAGAGCAAAAAACTCTACTCAATTCAACCTACAAATCTCCACAAATAACCAGAAACAATCCATCCACACAAAGCTTTCAAAAGTTCAAGTTCATCACAAATCTTCAAACCTTTGTGAAAGCCTTCAACCAAATCAAGCCAAGTGCAGCTGGAGCTTTGCTAAGGAGTTCTGTAAGTTACTAAGCTCTTTATCTTGCATTTCTAATTGTGTTTGCATAGCTATTTTGGCTCAAAACCTTTTGGTCCTAAAAAACCCCTTTTGAATTTCAAAGAAATCCCAAGGTTTTCAAAACATCAAATTTGGTTTGTATAACCTTTTTCATCCCAAAAACTCAAAGCTTTTCACCCATATATAAGGTCTTGAGTGTGTTCAGAAGTTGTTTCTGAACAAATGTTCAGAAACAGCTTCTGAACCCAAAATTTCGCATGCTTCGCAGTGCGAAGTCATGGTCGCAGTGCGACCATGACAGAACTCAGAACCTGAGTTTTTGTGTCCAAACAACCAATTTTTGAGGTTCTAGCCCCAGAGCTCAGAACCTAAGAGTTTTTAAACCTATGTTCTTCAAATCATAACAAGGTTTTTGCTTAATTTTGGCAAATCACAAGTTCGTATAACCATTTTGTGGGTAACTTGCAAAGCAAGTTATGTTCCCAAATTTTTCAAAACCACATGAACCAACAAGCTATGTTCAGCTTTTCAATCTAAACTTGAGCAATAAATATTGTTCATGATGTTCAAAACTCAAAAATGAACATACACCGGTAATGTGCGCATTTTCGCAAAATGAGACGAACTTGCGCGTTTTCTAGCAAATTTGCTAAACCTTCCCATTTTGGGTTTTCAAACCAAATGTTTTGACTTACCTTGGGATTTCTAAAGAATTCAATCAAAAAACATGAATGAAAAAGGGATGGTGTGACGTATGTCTCTCCATCGCCCCGATTGTACGAATGCGTGACGTATGTCTCGTCGCTCGGACAATCGTCATTCCCTTTTAATATGTACAACCCTAACCAAACCAAATCTTGGCCCCTTGTGGTCAATCCAAGCCTTTTGGTCCCCCGTTGGCCATTAGACTCAACCCTCGACTCGTTAGAGTCCACTCGGTCAATGTTCGACTCGTCCGAGTCCATTGTACCCGTTCTTGATCTCAGTGGATCAATCGAACAATCGCCCGACTCTTCGGAGTCCACTCGGTCAATGTTTGACTTGTATGAGTCCATTGTACCTCCCTTGGTCCCATAGCGACCAATTCAACCCTTTACCCTAACGGACGTAACTTTTAACAATTCTAATGCGATTCGTGAACAAACGCTTAATAAGTCTCAAAAGCGCGAGCATACAAGCTATACGCTTAATAAGTCTCAAAAGCGCGAGCATACAAGCTACGTTTTAATCGTAAGAATTCGGTTTAAAACATCGTCCAATTAAAATCAACCAACACACATACGTTTTTCTACCAAAGAACTACGTATGCTTTGAATTCTCCGACTACCGGGAGATACGTAGGAGCAAGATCGACATCTTGTCAAGCACAATAATAAAAAAAACCTTTTTCTTTTCTTTCGTTTGTTTTTATCTCTTTTCCCCCCTTTATTATATTTTAGCATAAATGAACATGAACGCAAAGTATTAAAAAGCAATTCAAGTCTTAACCAAATAGAAGGTTCCCGTTGAGTACAACGGACGTGAGGGGTGCTAATACCTTCCCCTCGCGTAACCGACTCCCGAACCCGACAATGGTTGCGATGACCTAATCCTTATCCTCATCGTCAGAAGGGTTTTATTATCGTTTCCCTTTACAAAAAAAAACTTAAGGGTTTATCAACGTTCCCTTTACACAAAAACTTTGGTGGCGGCTTCACAAAGGCACCCTCCGAGCGTCCGAGGACGACCTCGGAGGGATCTGCGCGTCTTTTCCCCGAGGAAAAAAACGAGGTGCGCACAGCTGGCGACTCCACTGGGGACCCTGTTCCCACTAGCAAGTCAAGCCTAACCTATTTGGGTTAAAAACAATTGCTTTATTTTCTTTGCGTGTCATGTTTATTTACTTTATTCATGCATGTTATATTATGTTTATATTTGCTTTATCTGCTTTATATTCATGTCATATATATCAAATGTGGGGGTTACTTGAGTGATGTTACTCCACATTGTTCGGATTAATACCGGACGTGTGAGGCTCTCTACCCGAGCTTGAGAAAAACACTAAGTTAGAAGGAGGTTGTGTGCGGAAGCCCGCGTTGACGTATGTCCGTGAGGTGGGATGTCCAACCCCGCTTAGATGAGATTTTCACGTGGAATTAATTGAAGTCATGTCGACGTATGTCCATAGACAACCCTAATTCCATGTGAGGTCTATGACTCTAAGGACCTCTTCTTAGGATATTTCAC
The DNA here is from genome assembly GCA_018208015.1 of Medicago ruthenica. Classification (NCBI taxonomy): domain Eukaryota; kingdom Viridiplantae; phylum Streptophyta; class Magnoliopsida; order Fabales; family Fabaceae; genus Medicago; species Medicago ruthenica. Next base: position 3,519,858 of record CM031376.1, on the reverse strand, counting down.
AATTTAGAGCCTACATGTGAGGATGGGGGGAAGTTCCGAACCTTCATAAACCATACCCTTGCATAACATTTGCATTCATGAAAGTAATTTTCGCATCGTTTTGCTTTATAGGAGTTTAAAAAGAACGAACAAATATTAGCAAAAGAGAAATATGGATTCCGGGAATAAGAATACGCTCGCCTTCAAAATTAAAGCTCCTAGGGTGGAAAGTTTATTAGCTCTAAGCAAGAGGCTCTCTTCGGTCCACAAGAACATCTTCGAGGCAAGCTATGGGCTAATCCTTGATCTTTTACCCGTAAGAATAGATTCAACCGCCTTAACCACTTTGGCGCAATTCTTCGACCCACCTCTACGGTGCTTCACATTTCAAGATTTCCAACTAGCGCCAACTTTGGAAGAGTTTGAGAAGATTATGGGTTGTAGCATGAAGGGTCATGAACTCTATCTCGGTCCGGGAAAGGATCCTACATTTGAAGCCATCGCCGAATCATTATACCTCGACACCCAAGAAGTGGCATCTAACTTGGAAGTTAGAGGAAACCTTAAGGGATTTTCAAGAAAGTTTTTGGAAGCCAAAGCTCGGGATTTACTAGCCAACAAAGAGGTAATGGCCTTCAACGCCATCTTAGCCCTCTTAGTCTACGGGATTGTCTTATTCCCCAACATGGATGATTTCGTAGACTTTCCGGCTTTAGAGGTGTTTATGACTAAAAATCCAGTTCCTACAATCTTAGCGGATTTTTATCATACCCTCTATTCAAGGCATGAACAAGCAAGGGGACGCAAAATTACTTGTTGCACTCCCGTGGTGCAAATTTGGATGATGTCCCACATGCCAAGAAACCGAGACTTTGTGGAAAACCGGGCCAAGCTCAAATGGTCGCAACGGATGACAACCCTCGCCGAGAAGGACATCCATTGGTTTTCACCAAACTTAGATGACCCGGAAATTATCCTCAGCTGCGGGGACTTCCCTAACGTACCCCTCATTGGTACTAAGGGATGTATTAATTACAATCCGGTCCTCTCTCTCCGACAACTAGGTTTTTCAATGGAAGATAAACCTAACGACCTTTTGTTGGAAGCTTTCTACTTAAGGGAAGGCGATCAAGACCCGGCATTGCTAGAGAGAATCCGGGGGGCATGGAGCCAAGTACGCAAGGGAAGGGTCGGCAAGAGAAACTGTGTCGCCAAACCCCTTTATACTCAATGGGTGAAGGAGAGGGTCAAAGCAATCAAGTTACCCTTTGTGGTCACAAACCCTCCAAAACCTCCTACACCTAAACCTATTGCAATCATTCCCAACAAAGAAGTGGAGGACCTCAAGGCTAAAATTCAAGAACTCCAAAACAAAAACGGAGACTTAGAATTGAAGCACCTCCAAGCTTTAGGAGAGATTACTAGGACGAAGAGAGATCGTGATGAAGTGTCACATTCTCTCCTAGTATGCCAAAAACGGCTAAGAACCTCCGAAGGGAAAAGGGATTGGATAGGAGGCGGCTTGGTTAGTGCGGATGCCAACCTTGTTGCCAAGGACGAAGAGTTGGAAAGAATTCTACATTCCAACCAAGAGCTCAAGAAGTTTGGCGAGTTAGCCATCGAAGCTCAACGAAAATGGAGGTTGAAATTTCAAGAGAAAAATCAACAGCTCCAAGAAGTAGTGAAAGACTACAAAGAGCAGCTTCAAGCCGAACGCGTCCAGCGGCAAAGACATGAGAGTCTCTCTCATCAAGGGAGGTTAAAGTGCAATCTTCTCGAAGAAGACATCAAGAAATTCGAAGAGTACTTCGACAAGATTGCAAGAGCTCATGGGGACCACATTGCACAACTACACGATGAGATTAGAAGTGCAAGAGTCAAGCTAGACCAGCGCAAGGAAGTGATTGAGTATGTATGGCAAGACGCCACCCGATTAAGTGAGGATTTCACTAAATTGGTTGCATTCTCAAATTTGGTGATCACCCAACTTCCAAAGAAGCTAGCGGAGGCCGAGATGGTCATGCCCTACTTTGTCATCCCTATGGAGATCCGGAAGTTTATGAAATTCTGCAAGGACACCATAGATTTCTATAGGGAGGAAATGAGCAAAGCCGAGAAGCGAGCGGCTATTTGATTTGTAATAGCATTAGTTACACTTTGTAAACAAATGTTATTTAATCAAATATATTTTGAAGTATAATCAATTTCTCGGTCTTTAATATTTCAAATTGCTAAATATTAATCGTGCACCTTTAAACTCCATAAAGCAAAATAAAAAAAAACGCATATTTTGCATACTCATACATACATCCACATGCATCTTCATGCATTTTTTTCAAAAAAAAACTCATTCATTCCCATTCAAACAGTTCAAAGCAATCATAGCCCGAAAACCCCGAAAGCCCTCGGTCCAAGAACCAGATATTCAACACTCGTACGGAACACGAGCTAACAAGCAAAGGATCATGGACAATTTGGAACAAACTCAAGCGGCTTTGAGAGAGGAAGTTGATGGAATGAAAGGAAAAATGGATCAGATGCTAGAGTTAATGCAAGCTCTATCGGCACGAGAAAGTAACCCTCGCCCAACCACGGATGCATCCAATGTGCAATGGCCTCCTTATGGTTTACCTGTGGGTTATACCCCACCCTTTGAGAATGAAGGTCAAGGACCACCTCCACCACCGCTCACAATCCCCGTAAGGAATGAAGAGCGTCGTCCTCAAGGAACCTCCACTACTCAGCATGAAGTAATTCCCCACGATGTGGAGAATAGCCAGCTAAGGCAATCTGCTCCCGACACCACCCACCAAGACAATGATACCGCCCAAATGTATCGAGTTTTGGAAGAGAGGTTGAAAGCTGTCGAGGGTTTCAGCTCATACGGTGCCCACAATGCCTTGGATATGTGCCTAGTGCCCGACGTGGTAATTCCTCCGAAGTTCAAAGTACCGGACTTCGAGAAATACAAAGGAATTCAATGCCCTCGGAATCATCTAAGGATGTTCTGTAGGAAGATGGCAGCTTACGCAATGAACGAGAAACTCATGGTGCATGTGTTTCAAGATAGTTTAAGCGGAGCGTCCTTGGATTGGTACATGCAGCTCGAGCGTACTCATGTCCAAACTTGGAAGGATCTAGCCGATGCCTTCCTAAAACAATACAAATATAATTTGGACATGGCTCCAAATAGGATGCAACTACAAAACCTCCTGCAAAGAAGCAACGAGTCCTTCAAGGAGTACGCTCAGCGGTGGAGAGAACTAGCTTCTCGTGTACAACCACCACTGTTGGAGAGAGAACTTGTCGACACCTTTATGGGCACACTTCAAGGCCCATATTACGACAAGATGATTGGAAGTACGTCTGCCGGTTTCTCCGATCTAGTCATGGTCGGTGAAAGAATAGAAGATGGAGTGAAGAGAGGAAAAATCCAAGGCTCTTCAGAAGCTCAAAGTGGAGCTAGAAAACCCCCCAGCAACTTTCACAAAAAGAAAGAGGGGGAGACAAATGCCGTTCTAATGGGGCCATCCTACCCGCCACCAAGTCAAATGCCTCACTACCACTATCCTTATGTGGCAGCAGCAACGACTCAAGGGCGTTACTCACCTCAAGTGATTCCCGCAAATCCACCTCGACAACCAGTAGTGTTGCCGCAGCAAAATCAACAGCAACAGCAACAAGGCGGGTACCCACCAAGGAATCAGACGAGCTCAAGGAACAGTTACTATACTAGGCAGTTTGATCCTGTACCCATGTCTTATGGTCAGATCTTGCCATACCTAATCCAAAAGGGTATGGTCGAGACAAGGCCGCTACCACCAATGTCGCCACCATATCCACAGTGGTACGACGCAAATGCCAAATGTGATTTCCACGCAGGATCCGTGGGGCACAATACCGAAAACTGTAGGGTTTTCAAACACAAGGTGCAGGATCTTATTGACAAGAAGCTGTTATCCTTCAAAGAGGAAAGCCCCAATGTGAAGAATAACCCATTGCCGGGGCATACGGGTCCCTCTGTAAATGCGGTGGAGGAACAAGAGGATTTTGGTCCAGTCAAAAGGGTAGCCAATGTTAAAACTCCCCTGTCAACCATAAGGGAGCGCTTAACCGGCTTTGGATTATTCGAAGAAGTGCACGCCAACTGTGAAGCCTGCAAGGTCAATCCGGATGAATGCGAAGAGTTGAAGAACTGTCTTCAAGAGTTAATGGACCAAGGTTGGATCCAAATTGGCTACATAAAGGAGGGCGCGGACGTTGCTACCTTAGAGTCTAACGGCCCAAAACCTCTCGAGATCCCATACCAAAGGAGAGAGGTACCAATGCCAATACAACCCATAACATTCCACGTACCTGCACCCTTCTCTTTTGAAAGCACAAAGAGGGTACCATGGAATTACCAACCTGTGGCCTATGTGGAAGGAAAACCACTAGCCAAAATCGAGCCCAGCATCACTAACATTACCGGTGTTGGAGGAATGACTAGAAGTGGTAGAGTCTTCGCTCCGAAAGAACTCGGGAAGATGCCAGCTGTACTACCAAAGGAGCCGCTCAAAGAAAAGAGCGTGGAGGAAAAAGAGGACCAAGCAGGGCCTTCTCAAAAGACAATCCCGCAAAAAGAGGCCGAAGAGTTCCTAAGGATAATCCAAAAGAGCGAGTACAAGATCATTGACCAGCTAGGTCAAACTCCCTCCAAGATCTCCATGCTATCCTTACTACTCAGCTCGGAAGCACACCGGGAAGCACTACTACGGATCCTCAGTGAGGCACATGTCACCAAAGACATTCCGGTGGACCAATTCGACGGGATAGTCGGAAATATTACCTCAAGTAGGTACTTGGGTTTCAATGGCGATGAGCTACCCGACGAGGGGCATATTCATAACCGCGCCTTACATATCTCCGTGAAATGCATGGACCACATCCTCTCAAGAGTGCTAGTGGACACGGGGTCATCCTTGAATGTCATGCCCAAGACTACCCTCCTCAAACTCTCATGTGAAGGGACCGTAATGAAGCCTAGCGCCTTGGTCGTAAAAGCTTTCGATGGGTCAAGAAGGGCCGTTATGGGGGAGATCGACTTACCGGTCCAAATCGGACCTAAGGTTTTCACCATAACCTTCCAAGTCATGGACATTAATCCAACATATAGTTGTCTTCTCGGACGACCATGGATCCATGCGGCCGGAGCCATTACCTCTACCCTGCACCAGAAACTGAAGTTCATCATTGATAACCAAATGATTGTAGTTTCTGGGCAAGAGGACATGATGGTAAGCCATCTCTCATCTTTCCGTTACATAGAAACGGATGAAGAAGCTGTGGACGTCCCATTCCAGTCTTTGGAAGTGGCAAGTGTCGTGACATTGAGCTCAAAGCCCAAGGAGGAGGCTAGGACAGCCATGTCATCATGGAGGGCGATAAGAGAGGCCCTAGAAGAAAGCCGACCCACCGGATGGGGCAAGTTAGTGGACATAACGGAGAAGAAAAATCGCTTCGGGTTGGGGTATCATCCATCGGCCGAAACTTTCTCAAAGCCGCCAAAGCAAGGGGTTCCCCCCATCTCGGAAACATTCATCAGTGCGGGGTTTATCCATGAAGATCAAGTGGCTCTACTCGAAGACGTGGACGAAGACGTGCCCGAATTGGTGTATCGTTGCGCTTCGAATGAAGCTTTGAACAATTGGAGGGCTATCGCGATTCCCGAGATCATTACCAGGATCAAGTAATAAACCATGTTTGTTTGTTTTTTACTTTAAATAAAAAAAATCATCATTTAGCTCTGCCCAAGGCAAATGATTAGTCGTGTGGGGCCCCCATGTTTTTATAAGTTATTTACAATCATGAATAAAAGCAATCTTTTATGTTCATTTGAGTCTTTTTCTTTTTTTGCATTTGTTTTAAAAAAATTTTTTCTACAAAAAGCCTAAAAAAAATCATACTCATGCAGATCTATAAATCCACCCTCCAAAAACAACACTACCTTAAACCCTTATGACTTCGATTGCCCGATTAATCAAACGGAAGATGATGAGGAGGACGATTATGAACCGCCTGAAGAATTGTCTAGACTTGCAAATCAAGGGGATAGGGTAATACAACCTCACCAAGAATCAGTTGAAAAGGTCAACTTAGGGACCGAAGAGGATAAGAAAGAGGTCAAGATAGGAGCCTCCCTGCACGAGGATGTGAAAGGAAAGTTGATCAAGCTTCTGCAAGAGTACGTGGATGTATTCGCTTGGTCGTATCAAGACATGCCGGGTTTAGACCCTAACATTGTTGTACACAAGCTGCCACTCAAGCCGGAATGCCCGCCAGTGAAGCAGAAATTAAGAAGAACTCGACCCGATATGGCTCTCAAGATCAGAGAGGAGGTCAAAAAGCAGTTCGATGCCGGCTTCTTAGCCGTAACCAAGTATCCAACATGGGTTGCCAACATTGTGCCAGTTCCGAAGAAGGATGGCAAGGTGAGAATGTGTGTGGATTATCGGGACTTGAATAGAGCAAGCCCAAAGGATGATTTCCCGCTGCCACACATCGACATATTGGTAGACAACACAGCCCAATTCTCAGTCTTTTCCTTTATGGATGGCTTCTCGGGATATAACCAAATCAAGATGGCTCCAGAGGACATGGAGAAAACTACATTCATCACCCCATGGGGAACATTCTGCTATAAGGTAATGCCTTTCGGATTAACAAATGCCGGGGCAACATACCAAAGAGCAATGGTGACTCTTTTCCATGATATGATCCATAAGGAAATTGAGGTCTACGTCGACGATATGATTGCCAAATCCCAAACGGAGGAGGATCATCTAGTCCATCTACAAAAGCTTTTCGAACGCCTAAGAAAATTCAAGCTGCGCTTAAATCCTAACAAGTGCACATTTGGCGTTAGATCCGGAAAGTTATTGGGCTTCATCGTCAGCCAAAGAGGTATTGAAGTAGATCCCGATAAGGTAAAGGCCATCCAAGAAATGCCAGCGCCAAATACCGAGAAAGAAGTCCGGGGTTTCTTAGGAAGATTGAACTACATCGCTAGGTTCATCTCACACATGACAGCTACCTGCGAACCAATCTTCAAGCTGCTAAGGAAAAACCAAGCCGTTCTTTGGAACGAGGATTGCCAAGAGGCGTTTGACAAGATCAAACAATACCTGCAAGAACCACCGATCTTAATACCTCCGGTTCCGGGTAAACCCCTCATCTTATACCTAGCCGTACTTGAAGGATCAATGGGTTGTGTGTTAGGACAACAAGATGAAACGGGAAGGAAAGAGCATGCAATCTACTACTTAAGCAAGAAGTTTACCGACTGTGAAACAAGGTATACTTCACTTGAAAAGACTTGCTGCGCTTTAGCATGGGCTGCTCGCCGTCTAAGGCAATACATGTTAACCCATACAACTTGGTTGATATCGAAGATGGATCCCATCAAGTACATCTTCGAAAAGCCTGCCCTCACAGGGAAGATAGCCCGTTGGCAAATGCTGCTGTCTGAGTATGACATCCAATATGTTGCTCAAAAAGCCATCAAAGGGAGTGTTTTATCCGAGCACCTTGCTCACCAACCATTGGAGGATTATCAGCCCATACAATTTGACTTCCCGGATGAAGATGTCATAGCTTTGAATGACAAAGAAGTCACAAGTGATGGGGAGGGACCAGAACCAGGAGCTCAATGGAAGCTCGCTTTCGACGGCGCCTCGAATGCCATGGGACACGGTATCGGAGCAGTATTAATCTCCCCAAGAAATGGATACCAGCCCTTCACAGCAAGGTTGTGCTTTGACTGCACCAATAACATGGCAGAATATGAAGCATGTATCCTAGGCCTCGAAGCAGCAATTGATCTAAGGATCAAAAACCTTGAAGTATACGGTGACTCAGCCTTGGTCATCTATCAAGTCAAAGGAGAATGGGAAACAAGACATCCCAATTTAATTCCCTATCAAGCCCGGGTTGTAGAATTGATCAAGCATTTCGATGAAATCAATTTCCACCACATACCTCGAGAAGAAAATCAGGTGGCAGATGCTTTGGCTACATTATCATCAATGTACCAAGTAAATTCTTACAACGAGACACCAATCATAAGGATGGATCGTAGAGACAAACCAGTTGTATGCGCATCAGTCGAAGAAGAACTTGACAACAAGCCTTGGTTCTACGACATCAAGCGATACCTCGAAGAGCAAGGGTATCCAGAAAATGTCTCGCACACCGACAAGAGGACCCTCAGAAGATTGGCATCCCAGTTCTTCCTCAGTGGAAATACCCTCTACAAAAGAAATTATGACATGGTCCTGCTCAGATGTGTGGATAAACATGAAGCGGACATGCTCATCAAAGAAATCCACGAGGGATCTTTTGGAACCCATGCTAATGGGCATGCAATGGCAAAGAAAATCTTAAGGGCGGGCTATTATTGGTTAACCATGGAAGCTGATTGTTTCCACTATGCCAAGACTTGTCACAAGTGCCAGATTTACGCCGACAAAGTGCATGTGCCACCAACTCCACTGAATGTCATGACTTCACCTTGGCCATTCTCTATGTGGGGCATAGACATGATTGGAATGATCGAGCCCAAAGCGTCAAACGGACATCGCTTCATCCTCGTTGCCATCGATTACTTCACCAAATGGGTAGAAGCAGCTTCGTATGCAAACGTAACCAAACAAGTGGTAGCCCGATTCATCAAGAAGGAAATCATTTGCCGTTATGGTACTCCCCACAAAATCATCACCGATAATGGGGCAAACCTAAACAACAAGACAATGAAGGAGTTGTGCAAAGATTTCAAGATTGAGCACCATAATTCCTCCCCTTACCGACCAAAGATGAACGGTGCGGTAGAAGCAGCCAATAAGAACATAAAGAAGATCATCCAAAAGATGGTGACAACATATAAGGATTGGCATGAGATGCTTCCCTTTGCGCTACATGGCTACAGAACAGCCATTCGCACTTCAACTGGGGCAACCCCTTTCTCCTTAGTATACGGTATGGAAGCTGTTCTCCCCGTAGAGGTGGAAATTCCTTCGTTAAGGGTCTTGATGGAAACCAAGCTAGAAGAAGCGGAATGGGTCCAAACAAGGTTCGACCAACTAAATCTCATAGAGGAGAAGCGTCTGACGGCAATATGTCACGGACAACTCTATCAAAGGAGGCTCAAGAGAGCATTCGACAAGAAGGTCCGTCCTCGAGAGTTCAAAGAAGGAGACCTAGTGCTCAAGAAGATATTACCTATCCACAAAGATCCCCGAGGGAAGTGGACTCCCAGCTATGATGGGCCGTACGTAGTAAAGAAAGCTTTCTCAGGCGGAGCCCTGATCATCACCACTATGGACGGAGAGGAGTTCCCACTATCAATAAACTCCGATGCAGTCAAGAGGTATTATGCCTAAAGAAAAAAAAGAGAAGAAAAAAAAAGCTCGCTAAATCGAAAACCTGAAAGGGCGGTTTAGGCAATAGAGAGCGTCCTGCTAGATTGAAAACCTGAAAAGGCGGTCTAGGCAAAAATTAAGGACATCAAAAAAAGAAAATACACCCCGGTGGATTGAAAAACTCGAAAGAGCAATCCAGGCAAAAGTTAGGGGTTAACAAAAAAAAAGAAGAAAGGCAATGACTGCAGCATCCAAGCTCCGGACAAGATTCAAGAGGAGAGGAATCGGTCTCGTCAGCATCTTCCAACAAACGAAAATATCGAAGTCATAAGGAAATAGCATGTGTTGTGCCAAAACCAATATTTTCTTTTTGCTTTTTCTTGTCTTTCTCTATCTCACTTCTCACTTTGTGTATTTTTACCCATTCAAGAGGTCAAATCTGCATTGAATAAATTTCCTTTTGTTATTTTATGTTCTCAGTAGCACATAAGGTTTTGTTTTATTCATGATGAAAATGCTTTAAAACATGGGAAATAAACAAAAGGATTTTCTTCCAAAAAGAGAAAAAACAAACAAACTTTGCTTTATTTTGAATCTTCGTGAATTCTGAAAGAATCGCGGTAGTTCCCACCAAAATATTGCACCAAAAGACTTATGCTCCTTAGCTAAGGCAAGTGCATAACTCGCGGCACGCGGAGCACAAGAACCCCAAGGGTTAGGCGGAACAAAATTCCCCAATAAACACCCTAAGCATCCAAACACCAAACAAGGCTGGATATCGATCATGCTTCCAAAATGATCCTTTATCCCCAAAAGCCAAACCTCATTGATACTCCCCGGGGAGTCTCAACCCCAAACAAAAGTCCAATCATTATTGGCGAACTACACCGGTTTTGATCCCATTTGGGTATGTAGGCAAAGGACTTCGTCCTTCCAAACCGATCAACCAAAAAAACAACACAAATTTTCGGGCTTAGGCTCGAACTACACCGGTTTTGATCCCATTTGGGTATGTAGGCAAAGGACCTTGTCCTTCCAAACCGACCAACCAAAAAAAAACAAAAAGAGAAAGCCCAACTGTCATGAACACAACCACAAACAAAGACCGACTCTGCTCGGCACCCAACCAACATCATTTTATTCATGCATGCATATTTAAAACCATTCATACACATGCATTTCATTTCATAAAGCATGCAGCCTCAACAAGGATTCTCCAGTGAGTATCACATATTCACCGGCATCCATCAACATTCAACCAGGGGCACCTATTTAGGGTAAGACCGCAGCTCGTTAGGAATCAATATTCAGAAGCAGTTCCTGAATACGATCACCTAGCTTAGGTATCGACCTCTAGAAGCAATTCCTAGAATAGATCACCTACCTCATTGTTCGACCTCTAGAAGCAATTCCTAGAGTAGATCACCTCCCCCAGTGTATCGACCTTCAGTGTTAGCGGCTGAATAAGATCACAGCTCGTTAGGAATCGATATTCAGAAGCAGTTCCTGAATACGATCACCTAGCTTAGGTATCGACCTCTAGAAGCAATTCCTAGAATAGATCACCTACCTCATTGTTCGACCTCTAGAAGCAATTCCTAGAGTAGATCACCTTCCCCAGTGTATCGACCTTCAGTGTTAGCGGCTGAATAAGATCACAGCTCGTTAGGAATCGATATTCAGAAGCAGTACCTGAATAAGATTACCTAGCTTAGGTATCGACATCTAGAAGCATTACCTAGATAAGATCACCTACCTCAATGTTCCACCTCTAGTGACAGTGCCTAGAGTAAATCACCACCCTCAGGAATCGACCTCTAGTGACAGTGCCTAGATAAGATTACCTTCATTCCCCAGTGGATCTACCTCCAGTGTTAGCGGCTGGATACGATCAACCCCTACCAACCCTTTCATTTGCATTTCGCGAAGGACAAAATTCGGGTCCTTCTTTTTCTTTTTACTTAATTGATCTCCGCAAAGAGTTCATGAGATGCCTTCGGCACTCACACACTCTATGCGAAGACACAATTAAGTAGGGGCAGCTGTAGTACCCTAATTTTGTCCTACGCATTTTAAAAAAACCAAAAATCAAAAAAAATCAAAGAGGGGAAAAAGTCAAAAGTCAACAAAAGTCAACAGAAAAGTCAACTTTTCAAAATTAAGAACTTCGCAATGCGAAGCTCACTTCGCACTGCGAAGTCTGCGATTTTTCTGCAGATTTTTGGTTTCTTGGATTTAATTCCAGATTTTGTTGCACATCACTTCCATAATTATTTTAAGTAGCATTCATGGCCAATTGGGCCAAGCAAAGCCAGAGTTGAAGGACTTGCCATTAATGCCAAGGTTAGAAGCTTTTTCTTCCAACCTAGCATGTGACAAGCAAGTGGGCTTGCCCTTGGGCAGCTCTAGCCCCTCCCAGGTGACCTGCTAACCACCACAAGGTTGCCAGCCACCTGCTTGAGGACTTTCCTCCTGCTTGCTGCCCCAAAAACCAGTCAAACCAGCTGGATTTTCTCACTTGAAAAGCCATGAGTGCCTACTCTGTTTTGCAGCAGCTTTTCACCCTCTCACACCAGCCAATTTTAGCCTTTTCATCCCTCAATCTCTGCACAATACAGTGCACGTTTTTATTGACCAACCATTGAGATTGCAAGGATTGATCCCCAAGCATTAGCCATTTGCAAATCAGCTTTGTTCTTCATCATTACCTTCTAGAATAAGTTGAATTTGTGGCTGAAATCAAGCTGGAACTTGCCCCTTGGCACAAGGCAGGGTTGCCTCTATCCATTAGCATTTAATGCAAAGGGATTCAGCTTGATCTTGGCCACAAATCAGCTGAATCAAGGGATTGTGTAATGATGACAAAGATTTGATTTTGGCCTATAAATACAAGGCAATGCCCAAGGTTACAAACTAACAATTAGACAGAAAACACAACATTCAAAGAGCAAAAAACTCTACTCAATTCAACCTACAAATCTCCACAAATAACCAGAAACAATCCATCCACACAAAGCTTTCAAAAGTTCAAGTTCATCACAAATCTTCAAACCTTTGTGAAAGCCTTCAACCAAATCAAGCCAAGTGCAGCTGGAGCTTTGCTAAGGAGTTCTGTAAGTTACTAAGCTCTTTATCTTGCATTTCTAATTGTGTTTGCATAGCTATTTTGGCTCAAAACCTTTTGGTCCTAAAAAACCCCTTTTGAATTTCAAAGAAATCCCAAGGTTTTCAAAACATCAAATTTGGTTTGTATAACCTTTTTCATCCCAAAAACTCAAAGCTTTTCACCCATATATAAGGTCTTGAGTGTGTTCAGAAGTTGTTTCTGAACAAATGTTCAGAAACAGCTTCTGAACCCAAAATTTCGCATGCTTCGCAGTGCGAAGTCATGGTCGCAGTGCGACCATGACAGAACTCAGAACCTGAGTTTTTGTGTCCAAACAACCAATTTTTGAGGTTCTAGCCCCAGAGCTCAGAACCTAAGAGTTTTTAAACCTATGTTCTTCAAATCATAACAAGGTTTTTGCTTAATTTTGGCAAATCACAAGTTCGTATAACCATTTTGTGGGTAACTTGCAAAGCAAGTTATGTTCCCAAATTTTTCAAAACCACATGAACCAACAAGCTATGTTCAGCTTTTCAATCTAAACTTGAGCAATAAATATTGTTCATGATGTTCAAAACTCAAAAATGAACATACACCGGTAATGTGCGCATTTTCGCAAAATGAGACGAACTTGCGCGTTTTCTAGCAAATTTGCTAAACCTTCCCATTTTGGGTTTTCAAACCAAATGTTTTGACTTACCTTGGGATTTCTAAAGAATTCAATCAAAAAACATGAATGAAAAAGGGATGGTGTGACGTATGTCTCTCCATCGCCCCGATTGTACGAATGCGTGACGTATGTCTCGTCGCTCGGACAATCGTCATTCCCTTTTAATATGTACAACCCTAACCAAACCAAATCTTGGCCCCTTGTGGTCAATCCAAGCCTTTTGGTCCCCCGTTGGCCATTAGACTCAACCCTCGACTCGTTAGAGTCCACTCGGTCAATGTTCGACTCGTCCGAGTCCATTGTACCCGTTCTTGATCTCAGTGGATCAATCGAACAATCGCCCGACTCTTCGGAGTCCACTCGGTCAATGTTTGACTTGTATGAGTCCATTGTACCTCCCTTGGTCCCATAGCGACCAATTCAACCCTTTACCCTAACGGACGTAACTTTTAACAATTCTAATGCGATTCGTGAACAAACGCTTAATAAGTCTCAAAAGCGCGAGCATACAAGCTATACGCTTAATAAGTCTCAAAAGCGCGAGCATACAAGCTACGTTTTAATCGTAAGAATTCGGTTTAAAACATCGTCCAATTAAAATCAACCAACACACATACGTTTTTCTACCAAAGAACTACGTATGCTTTGAATTCTCCGACTACCGGGAGATACGTAGGAGCAAGATCGACATCTTGTCAAGCACAATAATAAAAAAAACCTTTTTCTTTTCTTTCGTTTGTTTTTATCTCTTTTCCCCCCTTTATTATATTTTAGCATAAATGAACATGAACGCAAAGTATTAAAAAGCAATTCAAGTCTTAACCAAATAGAAGGTTCCCGTTGAGTACAACGGACGTGAGGGGTGCTAATACCTTCCCCTCGCGTAACCGACTCCCGAACCCGACAATGGTTGCGATGACCTAATCCTTATCCTCATCGTCAGAAGGGTTTTATTATCGTTTCCCTTTACAAAAAAAAACTTAAGGGTTTATCAACGTTCCCTTTACACAAAAACTTTGGTGGCGGCTTCACAAAGGCACCCTCCGAGCGTCCGAGGACGACCTCGGAGGGATCTGCGCGTCTTTTCCCCGAGGAAAAAAACGAGGTGCGCACAATGCTGTGCACAGTGTTGGCACAACTGTCCGAGCACCTGTCTACGCAGAACTACAATTAAAATAGCACAGCGTAACAAAGCACAAAATAAAAGGAACACAGCAGAAATATAAAGTACACAGTGAGTTTGTTAACCCAGTTCGGAGCAACTCTCCTACTCTGGGGGATACCAATCCAGGAATGATTCCACTATTATAGTTCTAGTGAAAAGACCAACGCAGACACACTACTTGACTTTGCACCAAGACCCTACCAGTGGCAACTCTATCTAGGAACTCCTAGATATGAGACCCCGTCTCAATTCCTATCAACAACACAATCAAAATTGTAATCAACTACGCAAAGCCCACCAAGAGAGACACACTCTAATAACACATACTCACTCCGTACTTAAAAGCTTATGAGCAGCTTACAATTACAACTCAAACAAACTCAGTCCTTAGCTTGAATCAGGGTGATACAAGCAAGGCTCACAATTAACAAAGAAACCCTAAAAACCTTAAACACACGCTTTGCTAACACACACGGTTTTTAGTTACCCAACTAGGGTTTGTCTTCACAAATATATAACACTGAGATAGCACGGGTTTGGGCTTCAAAACAGAGCGTGGACATTGTCCGGTCCAGCTGAAGTAATCTTCTAGAAATAATAAAAAGCTTCCAAATATAGAATGATATCTTGTGGAACAAATAGCAAGGCAAATAAAACTTCAAGCAAATCTTCAATCAGATACACGCGCCTTGATCAGCAAGCTAGAGGAAAATAAACTTCAGGCAAATCTTTGGAAGATTGCGTACAAAAATAAAAGCGCTAGCTGGCGCGAAAACACAAGTTACATAATGCTGTTCCATATGCTACCGCATCTGCCCCAGCATCTGACTAGTAGATGTTTTTGCAAAATGTAGCCAATCTACAAAAACCCAACAATCTCCCCCTTTGGCAAAATTTTGGCTAAAACACTCTAGAGCCAGTTCTTTGGGAGATACACAGATAAGTTTCCTTCACATCAACATAGGCACACAACAAGGAAAGAAAATATCGTAGCATATAATGAGATTACTTCCAAGCGAGAAAATTTGGACAAGGATAACTTGCAAGTAGTATCAGAGGCATGCACCAGATAACACAAACATCTAGCCTCATAGGAACACCTAGAGAGAAATAAACTCTCACATAGTGGATTCACATAGAGAAGGGAAAAAATAAATTTCCACACACCAAAAAAAACTTAACAGCTCCCCCTCAAAACATGTACCAGTACTCCCCCTCAACATATACGGCACTCCCCCTCAACACATGTAACCATACATAATATAAGCTTCAAATCATGCACACAACCAGCCAAGATAATATAAGCTATAAGCTACACACATGCACATGCACACATTGCATCTAGCAATCTAGCAAAATCTACTCCCCCTTTTTAGCCATAAATTCTGACAAATAACAGATAGTGCATACTCATAGAAAGTGCATAGGAACCATAGAGAGTGCATATTACAGACCAGAAGCACACAAGGTGCATAAGAAATTCAGGGCATAGCCCAGTCACCAACAAAGGCAAAAGAAGTACAACAAAAGAGATCAGAACAAAACAATAAAATCAGAAATCCTCAGAATCATCAGAGTCATCCTCAGTGGCACCAGCAGAAGCAACAGGCAGATTTCCTCCTTCTTCCTCATCATGCTCACCCTCAGCATCAGCTTCAGCCTTCAAAGCTGCAATGATCCTGTCAATCTTCACCTTCCTAGCTCCAAGAGCCACACTAGTCTCAGTAAGATCAGCAATCATTTGCTTTCTGGAGAGCACACCAGATGTCCGGACAGAAGTACCAGCTACATCAGCATCATGTGTCTCAGACAGCAGACTGCAATCCAAAGCCATAGGACCAGGCCTCTTGCAGGGCTCATCACCACTGATCAAAATATCAGGGTGTTGCTGAAGAATAATACCACACAGGAGAGTAGGAAAAGCAATTGGAAACTTAATAGCAAAAGATTTAGCATGCTCCAAAACTTTATAATAGATGTAGGCTCCATAATCAAAGGGTGACTTGGTGCCCACGGCATAAATCAACTTAGCCAACCCAGAAGCAACAGAATTTGAGTGAGTGGTTGGAGTCCAGTTTTGAGCACAGATCCTATTCAAAACAGCATACATGGGAGACAGTTGAGCAGAAGACAAATGCTTTGGCCAATGCTTAATCTTGTTATCAGTGATTGCCTTGCAGATGGTGTCCTCAGTGACCTCCAGCTCAGGAGTCTCCTCAACAGATCTCTCAAGGTATGTGTTGACCACCATAGGAGAGAAGTTGACACACTTACCTCGAACAAAAACCTTCCTATACTCAGGGTTTCTTGTGTCATCACACTCATCAGAGACATTCACCAGAAATTCCCTGACCAGCTTATCATAACATGGACCCAGATTTCTCACAGTCTTCATCAGTCCAGCATATTCCAACACATCAACCAGCTTTTTACACTTGAAAACTTCTTCCTTAAGATTTCTTTCAAGACCAAGTCTTCTGTGGTATATAAACTTCCACCTAGAAGACCCATTTTCCAAATGAAAGGAGACATTATCAAGATGGGCTGGAGGGATGGTTAGAGGAATCTTCATACCCTTCAATGATTTTCTGGAAGCTCCACCAGATGTGGCAGCTTCAAGCTCAGCAACTTCAAACTCAGAATCACTAGAGGGAGGGTCTTTTCTTTTGAGGCTCTTCTTCTTGTGATCACTTTGAGCCACCTTCTTGCTCCCAGCCTTGGGAGGACCATACATAGGCCTCTTCCCAGCATTAACAGTGTTCTTCTTACTTTCTTTTTGTCCCTCACTAACAATAGCAGCAGTTTTGTCAGATTTGCTCCTAGTCTTGCGAGCAACACCCATAGCACCAGTCTTTTCCTGAGATCTTTCTTCAGGCACAGAATCCTCAACAGCAACAGTGTCAGCTTGGTCTAAAATAACAGTCTCAGCATTATCTACAACATCCTGAGTCTCAGTACCTTCATCTTCAGACTCTGAGGACTCATTCTCAGGGACACTCACAGAACCAGAGATGTTTGGAACCACCACATCAGGCTCCTCATGAGCTTGTGACAAAGATGTTTGAGCATCTGTCACAGCATCCTTTGTTGTGGCAGGGGGAATAGCAGGTGTCTCAGAAACATCCGGATTAACAACATTCTTTTCAACATAAATAGCGGTAACATCTTGCTCAGTAGGGGAATTTGAAGAATCATCAACTAATTTGTCAGATACCTTAGGGTTATCAGGACCTAGGGTTTCAGACGTAGCTACAGTACTTGCAACAACAATATTCTCAGATTCGTTGACAGAAGGGTCAACATTTGGTTCAACAACAGTCGATATAAATGGATTGTCCTTAAGGTACAAATCATCCATGCTAAGCCCTACTCGTTGAACAGCGGGAGTGGTAGATGTCGTACCTTTCGATTTTGACCTCGTGTTCACAGCAGTAGAAGAGGTAGCTTTGCTAGATTTGGCAGGAGTCTTCCTTCGTGATGCAGACGACCTAGTTCGTCGCTTCTTTGTAGGAGAGCTGAGAATGGTAGTGAGAGGACGAGCGTCGGTGATGATTTCTGCAGAGGGCGTCGGAGATGAAGGATGATCTTGCATGTTTTGATGAGAGGTAGAATCAGACATGATGATTTGGTGTTTGGAGGTATGAAGAGAGGGCGATTTTTGAATAATGATACGCGCGGCAAGAGAGGAGTTGAGAGGTTTTGAGAAGTTAAGACACAGACAACAATGATAGCGTGCGAGCGGTCTAAAAAAGGGAAGTTGAGAATAACCTCCTTGAGTGACGTGCATCAAGCAGTTGAGGAGGGAGAAAATTACAGCTGCACGCCCCTTGCACATTAATTGCTACAATTCCTCAAATAAACATATCCCTAACTTCCGTCTTAATTTTTCAAATTGATTAGCATCAAGAGCTTTAGTAAAAATATCTGCTAATTGCTCTTCAGTTGCAACATGCTCAAGAGTAACAATTTTTTCGTCAACCAGATCTCTAATAAATGATGTCTAATGTCAATGTGTTTAGTCCTGCTGTGTTGTATAGGATTTTTGGAGATATTAATTGCACTCAGATTATCACAATATAATGTCATAGCATCTGTCTTGACATTGTATTCACTCAGCATCTGTCTCATCCACAACAGTTGAGAACAACTGCTACCAGCTGCTATGTACTCAGCTTCAGCTGTAGACAAGGAAACGCAATTTTGCTTCTTACTGAACCAGTATATAAGATTGTTACCCAGAAAGAAACATCCACCAGAGGTACTCTTTCTATCATCTGCACTTCCAGCCCAGTCAGCATCACAATACCCAAACAACACAGTGCTTTCCCCATGAGAATACAACATACCATAGTCACTAGTACCATTCACATACTTCATAATTCTCTTTACCTGAGTCAGATGGCTTATTTTTGGTTCAGCTTGGTACCTGGCACACACTCCAACTGCAAATGTGATATTTGGCCTACTTGCTGTAAGATATAGAAGACTCCCTATCATACTTCTATACATGCTTTGGTCAACATCCACACCTTTCTCATCCTTAGATAATTTTACATGTGTGGGAGCAGGAGTTCTTTTATGAGCAGCATTTTCCATCCCAAATTTTTTGACTATATTTTTAGCATACTTACTTTGAGAGATAAATATAGTATCTTCCATCTGTTTCACTTGAAGACCAAGAAAGAACTTTAGCTCACCTACAAGACTCATTTCAAATTCAGATTGCATTTGCTGAACAAAATGCTCTATCATCTGGTCAGACATTCCTCCAAAGACTATGTCATCTACATATATTTGAGCAATCATCAGCTGTCCATTTTCATCTTTCACAAACAAGGTTTTGTCATTTCCTCCCTTCCTATAGCCATGATTAATTAGAAACTCAGCAAGTCTCTCATACCAAGATCTAGGGGCTTGCTTCAGGCCATATAGAGCTTTCTTCAATTTGTAAACATGGTTTGGAAAACTTGGATCAATGAAACCTTTAGGTTGTTCCACATAGACCTCTTCATTTAAGTACCCATTGAGAAAGGCACTCTTGACATCCATCTGATACAGCTTGAATTTTAGTATGCATGCAATCCCAAGTAACAATCTAATAGATTCCAACCTAGC
Organism: Medicago ruthenica; assembly: GCA_018208015.1. Classification (NCBI taxonomy): domain Eukaryota; kingdom Viridiplantae; phylum Streptophyta; class Magnoliopsida; order Fabales; family Fabaceae; genus Medicago; species Medicago ruthenica. Next base: position 3,500,428 of record CM031376.1, on the reverse strand, counting down.
CATAGGAGCAAAAGTCTCATCAAAGTCTACACCTTCAATTTGAGCATATCCTTGTGCAACCAGTCTAGCTTTGTTCCTAGTGATAGTACCATTTTCATCAGACTTGTTTTTATAAACCCACTTGGTACCTATGATATTCACATTATCTGGTCTAGGAACTAAGTCCCACACATTACTTCTCTTGAACTGAGTTAATTCTTCTTGCATAGCATTTATCCAGAACTCATCAGTTAGAGCTTCCTTAGCATTCTTTGGTTCAAGTTTAGATATAAAGCAAGAATTTGATACCTCATCATAGTTCCTTCTAGTTGTGATCCCTTGGTTAGGGTCGCCAATGACTTGGTCTATGGGATGGTTTTTCTGAACTCTGATAGATGGTCCTTTGTTGGGAGCAGTCTTCTCTGGATTAGTTACTTCAGAATCTTGCTTGCCACTTGCTTCATCTACTTTCTTCTCTTCCTGTAGGTCAGATGCTGAGTCAAATATCACATCATCTGGCATAGCATTATTTCCTTCATCATCTACAACAACATTTATGGATTCCATCACTGTCTTGGTTCTGGAGTTGTATACTCTATAGGCTCTGCTGTTTGTTGAATAGCCTAGAAAGATTCCCTCTTCACTTTTAGCATCCATCTTTCTTCTTGGTTCCCTGTCAGCTAAAATATAGCACTTACTACCAAACACATGGAAATGCTTCACTGTTGGCTTCCTGTCCTTCCATAGCTCGTACAAGGTTGTAGATGTACCTTTTCTCAAAGTCACTCTATTATGAATATAGCAGGCTGTGTTCATTGCTTCAGCCCAAAAGAAAAATGGCAGCTTCTTTGCATGTAGCATAACCCTGGTAGATTCTTGCAAAGTCCTGTTCTTTCTCTCAACTATCCCATTTTGTTGGGGAGTAATGGGTGCAGAGAACTCATGAAATATTCCTTCAGAAATACAGAAATCAGAGAACTTACCATTCTCAAACTCTTTCCCATGGTCACTTCTGATTCTAACAATTCCACAATCATTTTCTCTCTGAAGTTGTAAGCAAAGATCCTTGAATTTTTCAAAAGTGTCTGATTTCTCCTTAATGAAATTTATCCAAGTATATCTGGAAAAATCATCAACAACAACAAATGCATACTTCTTACCACCTAAGCTTTCGACTTGCATAGGTCCCATTAAGTCCATGTGCAATAGCTCAAGAACTCTGGATGTGGACAGATGTTGCAGCTTCTGGTGAGGCATCTTGGTCTGTTTTCCTATCTGGCATTCTCCACATATACTTCCTTCCTGAATTTGGAATTTTGGTAGACCTCTGATGGCTCCTTCAGCAATAGCTTTCTTCATGCTTCTGAGATTCAGATGTCCAAGCTTTTGGTGCCATAGCTTAACTTCATCTTCTTTGGTTATTAGACAAGTAGATAACTTTGCTTTATCTTGAGAGACCCACAAGTAGCAATTGTCCTTTGATCTAACACCTTTCATCAGGATGTCCCCTTCACTGTTAGCAACTAAGCATTCACTCTTTGTAAAGTTGACCTTCATTCCTTGATCGCACAGTTGACTAATACTAATTAAGTTAGCAGTTAATCCTTTCACAAGAAGCACCTTATCAAGTTTGGGTAGACCCTCTTCCACAAGATTTCCTACACCCTTTATTTCTCCTTTGGCTCCATCCCCAAAAGTCACAAAACTTGTAGCATAAGGCTTAACATCAGTTAAGTAATTTTTATCACCAGTCATATGTCTGGAACATCCACTGTCAAAGTACCAATCATTTCTGGATGACACTCTCAGAGATGTATGAGCAATTTGAGCAATCTCATCAGCTTCTGGTTCTATTTTTCTAGGATCCATAGTGTTGCTTGTGAAATTATCATTTTTCTGCTTCCACTGCGTCTTGGTGATCTTTACTGTGGGATCAGGTCTTGGTGAATAGGTCCTGTCTGGGTAACCATATAATTTGAAACAGAAAGGTCTGATATGTCTTTTTCTTCCACAGTAGTGACATACCCAACCATAATACCTTCCTTTTGATCTGGGCCTATATCCGGATGCCTGTTGTCTCACCTGATGCTGGGGCATCTGTCTTGTCATAGTATGATCACAAGTACTAACAGATGGCACAAACTGTGTCACTGGTAGTTGTTTCTGCTGAGGCAAGGATCTGTAGTCAAACCCAATACCTTTAGAATCTCCAGGTTTCTGTCCTATTTCCAGAATTTTGTCTAAAGCATCAGTACCTTTGTTCATCATCCGCAGTTGCTTGTTCATATTGTCAATCTTGGAAGTAAGTAAGATAACCTCATCATTGAGATCTGAGTTTATCTTCAGAAGCTTGTCTTTATCAGCTTGCAAGTGAGCAATGATCCTCTTTTGTTTTTCTAAAGTTCTACAAACTTCCTCACTTTTGAGACATAGCTCCTTGTAAGAATCAGCCAATTCATCATATGTTACCTCTTCATCACTAGATTCATTGTCAGATGTGCACACTCCAGTCAAGGCATTCACATGTTTTGCAGTTTCAGGTTCTTCTTCTGATTCATCCTCATCAGACCAAGCCACAATCATCACCTTCTTTTGTTTCTTCAGATAAGTTGCACACTCAGTTCTGATGTGACCAAATCCTTCGCATTCATGGCATTGCACCCCTTTGCTTTGATTGATTTTGTCATCAGTTCTAGGTTTCCTCTGATTGTTGACATTTTTATAGATGCTGGGACTGTTGTCCTGAGCATTTGTCCTAGGGCGTCTGTCCATTCTCTTCACAACTTTATTAAATTGTTTGCCCAACAACACAATAGCTTCAGAGATGCTCTCATCAGTATCTAAATTACTCTCCACATCATCTTCATCAGTGTTGGAGATGAAAGCAATGTTCTTGTCTTTCTTTTCAGATCTTTCATTAGCCTTCAATTAAAAGGTTTGAAGAGATCCAATCAACTCATCAACTTTCATGTTTCCAATATCTTGGGCCTCCTCAATAGCACATACTTTCATATCAAATTTCTTAGGCAAGGACCTGAGGATTTTGCTTACCAGTTTTTCATCAGACATCTTTTCCCCCAAGGATTCAAATGTGTTAGCATATTCTAGCACATTCATGTGAAAATCATGAACACTCTCTCCTTCCTTCATTCTCAAATTCTCAAACTGTGTTGTTAGCAGTTGTAGCCTTGACTTCTTGACCTTTTGAGTACCTTCATGAGCTGTTCTTAGGATATCCCAAGCTTCCTTAGCAATAGTACATTGTTTAATCAACCTGAACATGTTCTTGTCTACACCATTAAACAAAGCATTCAGGGCTTTAGAGTTTCCAATAGCTGCAGTGTCTTCTGCTGTAGACCACTCCTCTTCTGGTTTTAACTCATCAGTATCAACATTATTCGCATCTTTTATTTTAGGAGGGACCCAAGCCTTGATCACAGCCTTCCAAGCTCTGCTGTCTAGAGATTTCAAGAATGCTGTCATGCGTGATTTCCAAATGTCATAGTTCGACCCATCCAACAGGGGTGGTCTGTTCACCAGTCCTCCTTCTTTATCCATTAAGCCAGAAAACTCTTTCCCTGGAGCTCACCCACCCAGAACAGGGTGCCTGCTCTGATGCCAATTGAAATTCCTGGCAACCTGACTGAAATATGCTGTGCACAGTGTTGGCACAACTGTCCGAGCACCTGTCTACTCAGAACTACAATTAAAATAGCACAGCGTAACAAAGCACAAAATAAAAGGAACACAGCAGAAATATAAAGTACACAGTGAGTTTGTTAACCCAGTTCGGAGCAACTCTCCTACTCTGGGGGATACCAATCCAGGAATGATTCCACTATTATAGTTCTAGTGAAAAGACCAACGCAGACACACTACTTGACTTTGCACCAAGACCCTACCAGTGGCAACTCTATCTAGGAACTCCTAGATATGAGACCCCGTCTCAATTCCTATCAACAACACAATCAAAATTGTAATCAACTACGCAAAACCCACCAAGAGAGACACACTCTAATAACACATACTCACTCCGTACTTAAAAGCTTAGGAGCAGCTTACAATTACAACTCAAACAAACTCAGTCCTTAGCTTGAATCAGGGTGATACAAGCAAGGCTCACAATTAACAAAGAAACCCTAAAAACCTTAAACACACGCTTTGCTAACACACACGGTTTTTAGTTACCCAACTAGGGTTTGTCTTCACAAATATATAACACTGAGATAGCACGGGTTTGGGCTTCAAAACAGAGCGTGGACATTGTCCGGTCCAGCTGAAGTAATCTTCTAGAAATAATAAAAAGCTTCCAAATATAGAATGATATCTTGTGGAACAAATAACAAGGCAAATAAAACTTCAAGCAAATCTTCAATCAGATACACGCGCCTTGATCAGCAAGCTAGAGGAAAATAAACTTCAGGCAAATCTTTGGAAGATTGCGTACAAAAATAAAAGCGCTAGCTGGCGCGAAAACACAAGTTACATAATGCTGTTCCATATGCTACCGCATCTGCCCCAGCATCTGACTAGTAGATGTTTTTGCAAAATGTAGCCAATCTACAAAAACCCAACAAAATTAATATGCAATATTGAACACCAAACCTTCATCCTTCAATGGAGTCCTCTTCTGCTCAGCAAATTCCTATCATGCAACAATATCAACTTGATTTGGTTCTGAATCCAAAGATATTAAACTCGGGTGAAAGTTATTTGGCGGTGTTATGTTAAAAAATCATTGATTTCAACAACCTATCTACAAATTGGTATGATGTTCTTCCAACAATGATTGCTCGGAATTGGGAATCATATTTTCAGATGCTACATGGTCGTATCTACCCTGTGTTGGTTAAGCATTTATGGGTTCATGCATCTGCTACTCAAAAGAACACCATTTCTTATGTGATGGTTGTCAATGTCTCGATCGCTCAAAATCAACTTGCTAGGTTAATCAATTGTGAAGAATAAGTGGTTGTAATTCACAAGATGGATGAGAAAAGAAAAGATACTGCTATTGTCAAGCGCTATTTATCTAAATATCCTAGAATCTTAAAAAAAAAATCAAAGATCCTAGAAAGGTATTGAAGGTCTCAAATCTTGACAATAAATTCAAGTTATTGCATATGATTCTACTGACTACTATCACTCCTAGACCCATGGAAAATGTTGTTGACTACATCACTTGGGATCAAAAGTTCATTATGTGTCACATGGATAAAAGGAAGAAGATTAACTCACTTGGGATCAAAAGTTCATTATGTGTCACATGGATAAAAGGAAGAAGATCAACTTACTTATAATTATGTTTAGATATTTCAGAGATTGTATCACTGACTCTAGAGATGGTAACAAGCCCAAGACATGGATTCCTTATGGAAGACTTATTTATGAACTTTTGTACCAAGGGAAAGTTATCCCCCTTTCTGAAAGAATAACTTCATGAAAAAATGAATGTTGAGGACTTTGTAGTTGTATCTAGAAAGTCTTTCAATGCTCATAGTATAATCTGTTGGAACAAAATGTATGAACAACTCTCTTTTGAGTTTTGATGATAACAAAGTGTTAAAAAGAAAATTGGATATGCTAATACTTGATTCTAGTGTGCAGAACCATGTACTTAAAGATTGGTATCTAACAATGATTATGAAAGAACAAGTTAAGAGCAAGAAGGAAAATATGGAAGCTTGTGTTGCAAGGCTGAAGAAAATCAGCGTCTGAAGCAGCTTCTGAAGACAGCGTCTGAAGCAGCTTCTGAACCAACTTCTGAAGGCAGCGTCTGATGAACAGTGCGTCTGAAGACCAGGTTCAGAAGAAGTGCTTCTGATGAAAAGTATCTGATGCCAGCTTCTGAAGAGAAGCTTCTGAAATCTAAGATTCAGTAGTCAACGTTTGCAACTGTCAACAGTGAAGTACTGTACTGTCAGAACAGCTCAATGGAATAGTTGTCACCCTGTACGAAACATTCTCCATGTTTTAAGGAAACAATTCAAATTCCTTTGAACTGCTGCTCTGTTTTCGCACACAATGTCAGGGAAGAGATTTATGCTGAACATAGCTTCTAATTGCAACGGCTCTTTTGATGACCTGGCAATCTTCTCAACAACTCTTTAATTCTCTATAAAGGATTGAAGATTTGAAGAAGAAGATTAAGACTCACAAGACTGCAAAAACCAGAAAGTGCTATATTCTGTTTTACGTGACAATTATCAAATAACTTAGGAATTCTTACAAACCTTTTTATCTTAGAATTCCTTAAGCATAGAGTCTCAAATTGTGTTGTATTTTGTGAACACCACTGATTGTATATCAAGTGTTCAACTCAAACATATTCTTTGTAATTCTGTTTGATTAAAAGTCTCTAGCCTGCGTGCTTGAGCAAGGAAGTCTCATCCTTTGTGGTTGAGCAAGGAAGTCTCATCCTTTGTGGTTGAGCAAGGAAGTCTCATCCTTTGTGGTTGAGCAAGGAAGTCTCTTACTATGTGTTTGAGCAAGGAAGTCTTGGACTGTGTGTCTGAGCAAGGAAGTCTCTTACTCTATGTTTGAGCAAGGAAGTCTCATACTGTGTGTGTGAGCAAGGAAGTCTCTATGCTTTGTACTTGAGCAATTGTAATCGTTTGATTATAGTGGAAAATCTCTTGTTAGTAACAAGGGGACTGGACTACTTCCGGATTGTGGAAGGAACCAGGATAAACTCTTGTCTCTCTCTCTCTCTCTCTCTCTCTCTCTCTCTCTCATTTACTTCTTAACCGCTGCTAAACAACTCTGAAAATAGTTTCAGAATCTGATCAATATCTTATTCTGAACTAACCAAAGTTTTTGAGAAAGAAAATAAAAAGCCAACACAATTCAACCCCCCTTCTTGTGTTTTTCTCACCTTCAGTTGGTATCAGAGCTCCAGTTCTGATATTCAATCACTTAACAGTGAGTCAGTATAGATCCTGAGAAAAACATGCCTTCTGGTGAATCCACATCCTGAAGTGGTGGTGGTGATTATGATACAGATAACAAGCAATCTCACTCACACAATAAACCTCCTATGTTTACTAGTGATGCTGAGAAATTTTCTTGGTGGAAAAGCAAGATGTACAACCACATCATTGGAATTGATGACTCCTTATGGGATATCATAGAAGATGGAATAACTATACCAGTTGATGAAGAAGGAGTAGCTATCAACAAAAAAGCATCACAATGTAAGAGGTATCATTGTGGATTCTCTACCTCACAATGAGTACTTGAAGCTGAGTGATAAATCAACAGCAAAAGCCATCTTCACCTCTCTCTGCTCTAACTATGAAGGAAACAAGAAGGTTAGAGAAGCAAAGACAAACCTTGTGGTTCAGCAGTATGAGCTATTCAGAATGAAGGAGGATGAAAATATTGAGACTATGTTCTCAAGATTTCAGACTCTGGTTTCTGGACTTCAAATTCTGAAGAAGAGTTACTCCACTGCTGATCATGTGAACAAGATCCTCAGAAGTCTGTCATCTAAATGGAGACCTAAAGTGACTGCTATTGAGGAAGGTAAAGATCTAAATACTCTAAGTATTGAAGATCTTATAAGCTCTCTCAAAGTGCATGAACTAGGACTCAATAAAGATGAACCTGTTAGTAAATCTGAGTCTATAGCACTTAAATCCAAAGGAAAGTCTTCAAAAGCTCTAAAAGCTTCTAAATCTGATGAAGAATTTCTTGAGGGAAGTTCTGAAGAAGATTCAGAAGCTGAGGAGCTGTCAAGGCTTTCTAAAAGAATTAAGTGCTTGATGAAGAGACAAAAGAAATCTTCTAACAGGAGCAGCAACTTCAAAGGATCTGGTTCCAAGAAGGAAGAACAGAATGGATGCTACAACTGCAAAAGAACTGGTCACTTTATAGTTGATTGTCTAGATTTTCAAAAGGACAAATCAAAGGAGAAATTCAGAAGGACCAACTCAAAGTCAGGCAACTTCAAAGACAGATTCAGGAAAAGTCTTATGGCTACATGGGATGAGCTTGACAATGAATCTGAGTCTGAGAATGAAGATGAAGAAGAAGCAAATCTAGCTCTGATTGCTACAACATCTGCTGATGAAGAATCAGGTTCAGACTCTGAAGATGAGGTATATTCTGAACTCACACGTTCTGATCTTATTGATACAGTTAAGGATCTTATGAACCACCTCAGAAGCAAGTTAAATCAATTAAAATCTTTGAAAAAGAAAAATAATTTGCTGGCTGATGAGAATCTTCAACTTCAGAATAATATCAATGAGATTGCTGAAGAAGTTAAAGAACTCAGAGAAAAGGTTCATAAGAAACCTAATGAAGTTCCAAGTGAACATGAAATTGCTCTTCAAGATTTTATCTTAACTGGAATCAACAGAAGTAAGATTGCTTCTATGATCTATAATATCAGCAGAAACAAACCTACCATCCTGTTCTGGAGATATTATGAAGATACCAAGGTGTATTTTGTACCTGCATCTGAGATTTCTCAGAAACAGAATTTACCAGAAACAGAGACTGCTGACTCTGAAGTTCAGAACTGCTCAGAATCCAAAACTTCTGAACCTAAGGGAAAGATGAAGGCAGAATTTAAAACTTTGTCAAAGTCTAAACCGAAAGGTTCTAAGTCTAAGACTATGAGGAAAACAGACTTTAAATATGAAAAGGTTCAAAGTCTGAAGAGTTCAGAACCTAAGACAAGCAAGTCTCAAACTTTGAAAAATTCAGACTCAAATTTTCAAAAGGCTGTGTTTATGAAACCTTCAAGGAATAATAAACCAGTTTATACAAAACCTTTTAAATCTCAGAATGTCAGACAAAGGATACAAAAGAAAGCCAATCTGTCATCTGATTCTTATTGTAGTAAGAAAGGTCAGAAAGGTTGCCTTGTGTCAGGAGCAGACAAAACTGAAGTTCTTAACAAATCAGAACCTTCTACTTCTGAATCCAAGATTCTGAACAAATCAGAATCAAAGACTCTTAAGTCCAAAGTTCTGAAGAAAACAGAACCCAAGTCTTCAAAGGTTCAGACTCTAAAAAACTCAGAACCAAAGACCTTCAAGTCTAAGGTTCTGAAGAAATCTGAGTCAAGACCATTGAAAGCTCAGGTTCTGAAGAACTAAGTATCTGATACTAAGACTTATTCAAGATTAAAGGATTCACATCCAAGGTATCTGAACAAGTCTGAGTCCTATAACTCTAGACACAAGGTGCAACAAAAGACTAAACCTTTCAGAACTAACCCAAGAGGACCCATATGGGTACCTAGGTTTGAAATTATTTCTGTTGCAGATATAATAAAGAACCAAACTAAAGGGAAAGTCATGGTGCCTGGGCAATGGCTGCTGGCATTACATAACAGATGGAAAGTCTATGTTCCAAACCCTGACCATGAAAGAGGGAGGAACTGTGGAATCTGGAGGAAACCACAAAGGCTGGATCATTGGAACTGAGCTAGCTGACACTTCTCCTGAAGCCAATCAAGAACATTGCTGGAACAAAAATGGGTGTTCAACAACAAACTGAATGAACAAGGAGAGGTAGATCAGAAGCTCAACAGAGGTATGTTTTGTTCTCTGTTGTACTTAACAGCTTCTACACAAATGTTAAAGACTATCAGATTCATGAAAACAGCATACCCATCTTTGTGATATTACTGTTGTAATCTATTTGTCTAAAAATTCATTTCTTCATTCAAGAGCCAAGCATATTGAAATTAAACATGCATTTCATCTCTTATAAAATTGCTTGACTCTGAATAGAAACTGAGAATCTGAAGTTCATCAGAAACTAAGACTTATTAGACACTCATTTTTGAGAGTCTGAAGAAAGTTCAGTTTCTGAAAACATTAGAGTCTGAGTTTCAGAATCTGAATTTTTGACTTCTGATAAAACTCATTATAAGTGGACACTTTACACATGGCCCACTAATAAGAGTGAATCTGAACTGTAGTCTAACACATGGTCAGAATCTGATAAGTCATACTCTGGGCAGTGATGAATTTAAGCTTTGAAAGTTGTAATTTATCCCTCCTATGGTCATTAATGTGCATGTGTGTTTAAATGTTTTTCTGTTTCTGAAATTTTTTAACAAACACACTCAAAACACAGTTTCAGTTTTCATCTTATGTGTTCAGTTTTCAGACCCAGTTTAAAAACTCTTAAACAATTCTGTCTGAAACAGTTCAGCAGTACTGAACAAAATGTTCTGAACAATTGTGTCTGTAACAGTTCAGTGGTACTGAACAAAAATGCTCTGAACATTTTTATCTCACGTTTTTCACTCTCTTAAAAATTCTTGAATTTTCTTTTTGTTGATGACAAAAGGGGGAGTAAAAGTAACAAGTATTTCAGGCTCTGAGCTCAGAATATAAGTTAATTTTTGATAATTAATTAACTTATGAGAACAACTTTTAATCTCTTAGCCTCTGAATTAAATTCTGAGATATATTGAATTTTCAATTCTGTAAATTCAACTGAATTTAAATAACTTGGATAAAACTCAAGGGGAGCTTACAAACCTCACCTTGTGAATTATTAGACTTAGGGGGAGCTTACAAACCTCAAACCCTGAAGTCAGTTTGTTATTTAAATTCTGAACGTATTTACTCTTTGATTTTTCATCTGTTTGATTTAAATGGAATTTAATTAACCTGCATAAGACTCAGGGGGAGCTTACAAACCTCACCTTGTGGATTATAAGACTCAGGGGGAGCTTACAAACCTCAGACCCTGAAGTCAACTTATTAATTAAATTAACAACAATTTTCTATTAATGCTTATGTTTGTCATCATCAAAAAGGGGGAGATTGTGGGAACAAAATGTATGAACAACTCTCTTTTGAGTTTTGATGATAACAAAGTGTTAAAAAGAAAATTGGATATGCTAATACTTGATTCTAGTGTGCAGAATCATGTACTTAAAGATTGGTATCTAACAATGGTTATGAAAGAACAAGTTAAGAGCAAGAAGGAAAATATGGAAGCTTGTGTTGCAAGGCTGAAGAAAATCAGCGTCTGAAGCAGCTTCTGAAGGCAGCTTCTGAAGACAGCGTCTGAAGTAGCTTATGAAGACCAGCTTCTGAAAGCAGTGTCTGATGAACATTGCGTCTGAAGACCAGGTTCTGAAGAAGTGCTTCTGATGAACAGTGTTTGATGCCAGCTTTTGAAGAACTGGGTCTGAAGGCAGCTTCTGATGAACATTGCCTGAAGCCAGCTTCTGAAGTCTGAGATTCAGCAGTCAACGTTTGCAACTGTCAACAGTGAAGTACTGTAATGTCAGAACAGCTCAATGGAACAGTTGTCATCCTGTACGAAACATTCTCCATGTTTTTAAGGAAACAATTCAAATTCCTTTGAACTGCTGCTCTGTTTTCGCACACAATGTCAGGGAAGAAATTTATGCTGAACATAGCTTCTAATTGCAACGGCTCTTTTGATGACCTGGAAATCTTCTCAACAGCTCTTTAATTCTCTATAAAGGATTGAAGATTTGAAGAAGAAGATTAAGACTCACAAGACTGCAAAAACCAGAAAGTGCTATACTCTGTTTTACGTGAAAGTTATCAAATAACTTATGAATTCTTACAAACCTTTTTATCTTAGAATTCCTTAAGCATAGTGTTGTACCCTAATTTTGTCCCAAGCCTTTTTTTCAAAACAAAAAAAAAAAAAGAGAAAAGTCAAAGTCAACAAAAGTCAACATTTCATAAGATGAGGACTTCGCAGAGCAAAGTCCCCATCGCTCTGCGAAGTCTGCGTTTTTTTTGCAGATTTTAATTTCATTGATTTGTTTTCATTATAGTTATTATTATTATTACCTATCATTATTATTATCATTGTATTTGTCAATTGTGGCTGTTTGGACTCAGCAAAGCAAGAATTGAAGCATGTGCCATTAAAGCCAAGATGAGAAGGTTTTTCTTCCAACCAAGCATGTGCCAAGCAAGTTGGCTTGCCCTTGGGAAGCTCTTATCCCTCCCAATTGACCTGCTAATGACCCTAAGCTTGCCAGCCAGCTGCTTGCTTGTTTTTCTTCCTTCTTTCTTCCCCAAAACCAGTCAAATACAGCTGGTTTTTGCTTGCCCAAAAGCTGTTTTGCTGCCCTGTTTCAACAGCTCTTCCTTCTTCCTCACACCAGCCCACATGTTCCCTTTTGTTTCCCCCAACCTCTGCACATTACAGTGCACGTTTTTCTTGCTTAACCCCTCAAGATTACAAGGACCAATCCCAAGGGACAGCCCAATTGCAAACCAGCCCTACTTTTCACTTTTTCATCATCATTGCTATCCAAAATCAGCTTCATTAATGGCTGGATTTGCCAAAGTTTTGACCAAGATTGCAAGGCAATGTCCCCTCTTCACTTTTGCATTAAATGCAAAGCAAAGTAGCCTGGTTTTAGCCCACAAATCAGCTTGGTCCTAGAGATTTTCATCATTGCAATAGATTTCATTTTTGCCTATAAAAGGAATGCAATGTACAAGGGTTCAAGGGAGTTGGAATTACAGCATTTTGAGAGTAGAAAAAAACAGTTCATACACAGCATCCAAACCTTCAAAGCATCATACAAAGAGTGAGAGATAGTAGCCAAACACTAGTGTTATTATCATCCATAAACCTCCAACATCCCAACCTTGCAAAATCACAATCCTTCAAGTCCTTCTCCATCTCTTGCCATACAAGCATCGCTGGGAGTTCTGTAAGTATTCTAAAATCTTTATCTTTCTTTTAGAATTGTTTCTTGCATCACTTATTTTGTTTAAATTCATTTTTCTCTAAAAAAACCCCTTTTGAACTTCAAAGAAATCCCAAGGTTTGCAAAACATTTAAACTGAGTTGTTGCACTCATTTTATTGCTAATTTCAAAAGCTTTTCACTCCTCCTAAAGTTCTGAAGATTGTTCAGAAGTTGCTTCTGAATAGCAGTTCAGAAGCAGCTTCTGAAGTCAAAATTTCGCAGAGTTCGCAGTGCGAAGCTCTGGTCGCTTTGCGACCATGACAGAACTCAGAACCTGAGTTCAGGCTTTTAAAAAGCCAATTTTTAGGGTTCTAACCAAAAAACTCAGAACCTAAGAGGATTAAAACCCATTTTGTTCAAAACATAACAAGAGTTTTGCTTGATATTGGAAGATTCACAAGTTTGAGCAACACTTTTTGAATAACTTGCGAAACAAGTTACGTTCATTAAACTTTTCAAAATCAAATTCGAGCAATAAGCTAATTTCATTATTTCAAAACCAATCTTGAACAGCAACTTTGTTCATGAATTTCAATCAAAACATGAACTCGAGCCGAACTTGCTCACTTTTCAAAATCAAGTTTAAATTTAGCCGAACTTGTGCATTTTCCAAACTTGTGCATTTTTCACACACATAAACAAGCAAACTTGTTCATTAGGTTGCAACAACTAATTTGAACATTAAAACCTTTTCATTTGAGTTTTAAACCAAGTGTTTTGATAACTTTGGGATTTCTTAAATTTCAAACAAAACTTGAATGAAAAAGGAATGGTTTGACGTATGTCTCTCCATTTCCCCGATTGAACGAATGCTTGACGTATGTCTCGTTGTTCGGACAATCGTCATTCTATTTTTAACACATCCAACCACACCCAAACCAATTCTTGGCCCTTTGTGGTCAATTTGAACCCTTTGGTCCCCCGTGACCATTTGATTCAATGTTCGACTCCGTTGAGTCCATTGAACCTTTTCTTGATCCCGTTGGATCAATCGAACCTTTTCTCGACTCGGTTGAGTCATTTGATTCAATGTTCGACTCCGTTGAGTCCATTGAACCTTTTCTTGATCCCGTTGGATCAACCGAACCTTTTCTCGACTCGGTTTAGTCACTTTGGTCAATGTTCGACTCCTTTGAGTCCATTGAACCCTTTCTTGATCCCGTCAGATCAATCGAACCCTTTCTCGACTCGGTTGAGTCATTTTAATCTTTTTTGGTCCCCTCGCGGCCAATTCAAACCTCTTTTCCCCAACGGACATGTTTTATCTATTCTAGCGCGATTCGAAACAAACGCTTAAGCCTCCCATGCGCGAGCATACAAGCTATGTTTAATCGCAAGAATACGATCAAAACATCGTTCCTTAAAAACAACCAACAAAATACGTTTTTCTAGCAAAGAACTACGTAGCTTTGATTTCTCCATCGCACCGGGAGATACGTAGGAGCAGGATTATCATCTTGTCAAGCACAATAATAAAATAAACTTTTTTCCCTTTCATCATATTTTCTTTTTCCCTTTTACTTATTCAAGCATGCAAGCAAAACTTTGAAAACATTCTAAGCCTTAGCTAACTAGGAGGTTCCCGTTGAGTACAACGGACGTGAGGGGTGCTAATACCTTCCCCTTGTGTAATCGACTCCCGAACCCGGTAATGGTTGCGATGACCATCCTTTCCTCATCGTCAAGGGTTTTATTATCGTTTCCCTTCAAAATAAAAAAACTTAAGGGTTTATCAACGTTCCCTTTAAACAAAAACTTTGGTGGCGACTTCACCTAACCTTTCGAGCGTTCGTACACGTCTCGGGGTTTGCGTTTTTTTACGAGAGCGCACAGCTGACGACTTCACTGGGGATAACATTTCCTCACTAGCGAGTCAAGCCTATCCTAGTTAGCTTTTAAGCTAAATGTTTTTACCTTTTTGCTTGCATGCTTTTATTTTATTGTCTATATCCTTATCTTGCTTTATATTTATATATGCTTCATTATGCTATGTTATTATATCAACTGTGGGGTTGTTACATGAGCGATGTTACTCCACATTGTTCGGGTTAATGCCGGACGTGTGAGGCTCTCTACCCGAGCTTGAGAAAAAATTAAGATAGGATGGTGGTTGTGTAGCGGAGGCCCTCGTTGACGTATGTCCGTGAGGTAGGATGCGAAAACCCCGCCTAGAGGAGATTTCACTTGGAATTTATTGAAGTCTCGCGAGTAATTTGCGATTAACGACCTTATTTTCCCTGTGGGATCTGTGATTCTAGGGACCTTTTTAGAAAATCTCATCTCTAGAGCCTACATGTGAGGATGGGGGGAAGTTTTGAACATACATACCTTAGCTTTGCATACCATCCATGTGCATTCATGAAAATAATTTTTGCATATCATTTTGCTTTATAGGAAATTAAAAAGAGCAACCAATAATTAGCAAAAAGAAATATGGCTTCCGGAAATAGAAACACGCTCGCTTTCAAGATCAAAGCTCCTAAAGTGGAAAGCTTGCTAGATTTGAGTAAAAGGCTCTCTTTGGTTGACAAGAGTATTTTCGAAGCAAGTTATGGACTAATACTTGACCTCCTGCCCGTGAAGATAGATTCAGCGGCTTTAACCACGTTGGCTCTATTCTTCGACCCACCTCTCCGGTGCTTTACCTTTCAAGACTTCCAATTAGCCCCAACCTTGGAAGAATTTGAGAAGATTTTGGGATGTAGCATGAAAGACCATGGGCTTTATCTCGGTTCCGGAAAGGACCCCACTTTAGAAGCCATCGCCGAATCCTTATACCTTAATGTCCAAGAAATAGCACCTCACTTGGAAACTAGAGGAAACATTAAGGGGTTCACAAGAAGGTTCTTGGAGACCAAAGCTCGGGTCTTATTAGCTAGCAAAGAGGGAAAAGCATTCAACGCAATTCTAGCCCTTTTGGTCTACGGGATAGTTCTGTTCCCCAACATGGAGGATTTCATAGATCTTCCGGCATTAGAGGTATTCATGACTAAAAATCTGGTTCCCACACTTTTGGCGGATTTTTATCATTCCCTCTATTCTAGGCATGAACAAGGGAGAGGATGCACAATGTCTTGTTGTACTCCTTTGGTGCAAACTTGGTTGATGTCCCACATGCCAAGAAGCCGGAATTTTGTGGAAAACCGGGCCAAGCTCAAGTGGTCGCAACGGATGACAACTCTCGCCGAGAAAGATATCCATTAGTTTTCTCCAGATTTAGAGGATCCGGAAATCATCCTTAGCTGTGGGGATTTCCCTAATGTACCCCTCATTGGTACTAAGGGATGCATCAATTACAACCCGGTCCTCTCTCTCCGACAATTAGGTTTTTCAATGGAAGACAAACCCAATGACCTTTTGTTGGAAGATTTCTTCCTAAGGGAAGGAGATCAAGACCCGGCGTTGCTAGAAAGAATCCAAAGAGCTTGGAGCCAAGTGCGCAAAGGAAAGGTTGGCAAGAAGAATTGTGTGGCCAAACCTCTGTATTCTCAATGGGTGAAGGAAAGGGTCAAAACAATCAACCTACCCTTTGTGGTCATATGCCCTCCTAAACCTCCTACACCTAAGCCCATTGCAACCATTCCCAACAAAGAAGCGGAGGAACTCAAAGCTAAAATTCGAGAACTCCAAAACAAAAATGGGGAGTTAGAATTAAAGCACCTTCAAGCTTTAGGAGAAATCACTAGGACAAAAAGAGATCGAGATGAAACAACAAAATCTCTCCTAGTGTAAGAAAAGCGGCTAAAAATCTCCGAGGGGAAGAGAAATTGGATCGGAGGGGGTTTGGTTAGCGCGGATGCCAACCTTGTAGCCAAGGACGAAGAGTTGGAAAGAGTCTTGCATTCCAACCAAGAGCTCAAAAAGTTCGGGGAGCTAGCCATCGAAGCTCAAAGAAAATGGAGGTTGAAATTTCAAGAGAAAAATCAACAACTCCAAGAAGTAGTCAAGGACTATAAAGAGCAGCTGCAAGCCGAGCGCGTCCAACGGCAAAGATATGAGAGCTTTTCTCGTCAAGGGAAGCTAAAATGCAATCGTCTTGAAACCGATATCAAGAAATATGAAGAATATTTCGACTAGATTGCAATAGCACACGGGGACCATATTGCACAACTACACGATGAGATTAGGAGTGCAAGTGTCAAGCTAGATCAACGCAAGGAGGTGATTGAGTTTGTATGGCAAGACGCCACCCGATTAAGTGAAGACTTCACTAAATTGGTCGCATTCTCAAACTTGGTCATCGCCCAACTTCCAAAGAAGCTAGCAAAGGCCGAGATGGTCATGCCCTACTTTGTCATCCCTAAGGAGATCCAGAAGTTCATGAAGTTCTGCAAAGACACCGTAGACTTCTATAGGGAAGAAATGGACAAAGCTGAAAAGCGAGCGGCTATTTGATTTGTATTAACATTAGTTACACCTTGTAATCTAAATGTCATTCAATCAAATAATATTTTGAAGCAATATCAATTTCCCGGCCTTTAATATTTCTAGATTGCTAATATTAACTGTGCGCCTTTAAATTTCCTCGGAAAGCAAAATGAAAAAAAAACGCATGTTTTTGCATACTCATCGCATACATACATTCACATGCATCTTCATGCATTTTTCTAAAAAAACACTCATTCATTTCCCTAAAAACAGTTTGAAGCAATCATAGCCAGAAAACCTAAGAAGCCATCGGCCCAAGAGCCAGATCTCCAACACTCGTACGGAACACGAGCCAACAAGCAAAGGATCATGGATAATTTGGAACAAAATCAAGCGGCTTTGAGAGGAGAGGTTGATGAGATGAAAGGGAAGATGGATCAAATGTTAGAGTTAATGCAAGCTCTATCTGCTCGAGAGAGCAACCCTCGTCCAACCGTGGATGCGGCTAATGTAGTATGGCCTCCTTATGGTTTACCTCCAGGTTATACCCCACCAGAAGGTGATGACCTTGTACCACCTCCTCCACCACAACTTACAATCCCCGTTAGGAACGAAGAGCATCGTCCTCAAGGGAATTCCACCACTCATCATGAGAATGTTTCTCATAATGTGGAAGGCAATCAGCCAAGACATTCTGCTCCCGACAATACTCACCAAGACAATGATGCCGCCCAAATGTATCACGTTTTGGAAGAAAGGTTAAAAGATGTCGAAGGATCCAGCTCATATGGTGCCTACAATGCTTTGGACATGTGCTTGGTGCCCGATGTGGTAATCCTTCCAAAATTCAAAGTACCGGACTTCGAGAGGTACAAGGGAATTCAATGCCCTAGGAACCATCTACGGATGTTCTGTAGGAAGATGGCGGCCTACGCTACGAACGAGAAACTCATGGTCCATGTGTTTCAAGACAGTTTAAGTGGGGCATCCCTAGATTGGTATATGCAACTTGAGCGTACCCACGTCCAAACTTGGAAGGACTTAGCCGATGCTTTCTTAAAGCAATACAAGTACAATTTGGACATGGCTCCAAATAGGATGCAGTTGCAGAACCTTGTGCAAAGAAGCAACGAGTCCTTCAAAGAGTACGCTCAAAGGTGGAGGGAACTAGCTTCTCGCGTACAACCACCATTGTTGGAAAGAGATCTTGTCGATACCTTTATGGGCACACTACAAGGCCCATATTATGACAAAATGATTGGAAACACATCATCCGGCTTCTCCGATCTAGTCATAATCGGTGAAAGAATAGAGGATGGAGTAAAGAGGGGAAAGATCCAAGGCCCTCCAGAAACTCAAGGTGGAGCCAGGAGACCCCCCAGCAACTTTCATAAAAAGAAAGAGGGGGAGACAAATGCTGTTTTAGTGGGACCATCTCGCCCACCGTCAAATCAAATGCCTCGCTATCATTATCCTTATGTGGCGGCGGCAGCAGCTCAGGGGCAGCAACAACAAGGCGGGTACCCACCAAGGAACCAAACGGGCCCGAGGAATAACTACAACAATGTGCAGTTTGATCCTGTACCTATGCCTTACAGTCAAATCTTGCCATATTTAATCCAAAAGGGGATGGTCGAGCTAAGACCACTACAACCTTTGTTACCACCACATCCACCTTGGTATGATGCAAACGCAAGATGCGAATACCACGCGGCACAACATCGAGGGTTGTAAAGCTTTTAAGCACAAGGTCCAGGACCTTATCAACCGGAAGTTGCTATCCTTCAAGGAGGAAAATCCAAATGTGAAGAGCAATCCCTTGCCAGGGCATGCGGGTCCCTCTGTAAACGCGGTGGAAGAACAAGAAAGCGTTGGCCCAATCAAAGAGGTAGCCAATGTGAGGACTCCCATATCAGTCATAAGGCAAAAATTGACCGGTTTTGTTTTGTTTGAGGAGATGCACGCCGACTGCGAAGCCTGCAAAATCAACCCGGACAAGTGCGAACAATTGAAGAAATGTCTTCAAGAGCTGATGGACCAAGGTTAGATCCAAATGGGCTATATAAAGGATAGCACGGACGTTGCTACCTTGGAGTCTCATGACCCAAAACCTCTCGAAATCCCATACCAAAGGAGAGAGGTACCAATACCTATACAGCCCATAACATTCCATGTGCCGGCACCTTTCTCTTTCGAAAGCACAAAAAGGGTACCGTGGAATTACCAACCTGTTGCCTATGTGGAGGGAAAACCATTGGCAAGAATTGAATCCAACATCACTAACATGACCAGTGTTGGAGGAATGACAAGAAGTGGTAGAGTCTTCGCTCCGAAAGAACTCAGGAAGGCACCAGCTGAACTACCAAGAGAGCCGCTCAAAGAAAAGAGCGTGGAAGAGGATGAGAACCAAGCAGGACCCTCTCAAAAAGCAGCCCCACAAAAGGAGGCCGAGGAGTTCTTAAGAATAATCCAAAAGAGCGAATATAAGATAATTGACCAGTTGGGTCAAACTCCCTCCAAAATCTCCATGTTATCCCTACTACTAAGCTCGGAGGCTCACCGAGAAGCATTACTGCGGATCCTCAGTGAGGCACATGTCACTAAGGACATCCATGTGGACCAATTCGACGGGATAGTCGCAAATATTACCTCGAGTAGGTATTTGGGTTTCAACGATGATGAGTTACCCGACGAGGGGCATATTCATAACCGCGCTTTGCACATATCCGTGAAGTGCATGGACCACATTCTCTCTCGAGTGTTAGTGGACACGGGGTCATCATTGAACGTCATGCCCAAAACTACCCTTCTAAAGCTATCATGTAAAGGGACAGTAATGAAGCCCAGCGCTTTGGTGGTAAAAGCTTTCGATGGGTCAAGAAGGGCCGTCGTAGGGGAGATTGACCTACCAGTTCAAATTGGGCCTAAGGTTTTCTCCATCACCTTCCAAGTCATGGATATTAATCCAACTTACAGTTGTCTTCTCGGACGACCATGGATTCACATCGCCGGAGCCATCACCTCTACCCTACACCAGAAACTTAAGTTCATTGTCGATGACAAGATGATTGTAGTTTCCGGACAAGAGGATATGATGGTAAGCCATCTTTCATCGTTCCGCTATATAGAAATGGACGAGGAAGCTGTGGATGTTCCCTTCCAATCTTTGGAAGTGGCGAATGTCGTGACCTTAAGCTCAAAGCCCAAGAAAAAGGCTAGGACAGCCATGTCATCATGGAGGGCAGTAAGAGAAGCTCTAGAAGAGAGTAGACCCACTGGATGGGGCAAGCTGGTAGACATACCAGAGAAAAAGAATCGTTTCGGGTTAGGATATCATCCATCAACCGAAACCTCCTCAAAGCCTCAAAAGCAAGGGATCCTTCCCCTTTTGGAAACATTTGTCAGTGCGGGTTTTATCAATGAAGACCAAGTGGCTCTGCTTGAAGACGTGGATGAAGACGTGCCCGATTTAGTGTACCGTTGTGCTTTGGATGAAACTTTGAACAACTAGAGGGCTATCGCAATTCCCGAAATCATTACCAAGCTCAAGTAATATACCATGTTTGTTTTTGCTTTTTGAAAAAAAAAAATCATTTAGCTCTGCCCAAGGCAAATGATTAGTTGTGTGGGGCCCCCATGTTTTAAGTTATTTTCAATCATAAATAAAATTGCATTTTATGTCCAATTGAGTTCTTTTTCTTTTTTAATCGCATTATTAAAAAAAAAATTTACTACAAAAGCCTAAAAACAAATCATACTCATGCAGATCCACAAATCCACCCTCCAAAAACAACACCACCTTAATCCATTATGACTTTGATTTCCCGATTAACCAAACGGAAGACGGTGAAGAGGACGATTTCGAGCTTCCTGAAGAATTGTCCAGACTTGCAAATCAAGAGAATAGGGTAATACAACCTCACAAGGAGCCAGTTGAAATGGTCAACTTGGGGACCGAAGAGGATAAGAAAGAGGTCAAAATAGGAGCCTCCCTGCAAGAGGATGTGAAGGAAAAGTTGGTTAAGCTTCTACAAGAGTATGTGGATGTGTTCGCTTGGTCGTATCAAGACATTCCAGGTTTAGACACTAACATCGTCGTACATAAACTGCCACTCAAGCCAGAATGCCCCCCAGTAAAGCAGAAATTGAGGAGAACTCGACCCGACATGGCTCTCAAGATTAGAGAGGAGGTCAAAAAACAGTTTGATGTCGGCTTTTTAGCTGCAACCAAGTATCCCACATGGGTTGCCAACATTGTACCAGTCCCGAAGAAGGATGGCAAAGTCAGGATGTGTGTGGATTACCGGGACTTGAATAGAGCAAGCCCAAAAGATGATTTCCCGCTACCACATATTGACATATTGGTAGACAACACCGCCCAATTCTCAGTCTTCTCCTTTATGGACGGCTTCTCGGGATATAACCAAATCAAAATGGCTCTAGAAGACATGGAAAAAACCACATTCATCACCCCATGGGGAACTTTCTGCTATAAGGTAATGCCCTTCGGATTAACAAATGTCGGGGCAACATACCAAAGAGCAATGGTGACTCTTTTCCACGACATGATCCATAAGGAAATTGAGGTCTACGTCGATGACATGATTGCCAAATCCCAAACAGAGGGGGATCATCTAACAAGTGCACATTTGGTGTTAGATCTGGAAAATTATTGGGTTTCATCGTCAGCCAAAAGGGTATTGAAGTGGATCCTGACAAGGTAAAGGCCATACAAGATATGCCAGCGCCAAATACCGAGAAAGAGGTCCGAGGGTTCTTAGGAAGATTGAACTACATCGCTAGGTTCATCTCACATATGACAGCCACCTGCGAACCAATCTTCAAACTGCTAAGGAAGAATCAAGTTGTTCAGTGGAACGAGGACTGCCAAGAGGCGTTTAACAAGATCAAACAATACCTACAAGAACCACCAATTTTAGTACCTCCGATTTCAGGTAAACCCCTCATCTTATACCTAACAGTGCTTGAGGGATCAATGGGTTGTGTGTTAGGACAACAAGATGAAACGGGAAGAAAAGAGCACGCAATCTTTCACCGACTGTGAATCAAGGTATACTTCGCTTGAAAAGACTTGCTGCGCTTTAGCATGGGCTGCTCGACGCTTAAGACAGTACATGTTGACCCATATAACTTGGTTGATATCAAAGATGGATCCCATCAAGTACATCTTTGAAAAACCCGCCCTCACGGGAAAGATAGCCCGTTGGGAAATGCTGCTGTCTGAGTACGACATCCAATATGTCACTCAAAAGGCTATCAAAGGGAGTGTTTTATCCGAGCACCTTGCTCACCAACCATTGGAGGATTATCAACCCATACAATTTGACTTCCCCGACGAAGACGTTGTAGCCTTGAATGACGAAAAGGTCACGAGCGATGATGAAGGGCCAGAACCGAGATCTCGATGGAAGCTCGCTTTCGATGGAGCCTCAAATGCCATGGGGCACGGGATCGGGGCAGTTTTAATCTCCCCAAGAAATGGATACCAACCCTTCACAGCAAGGTTATGCTTTGACTGCACCAATAATATGGCAGAGTATGAAGCATGCATCCTAGGCCTCGAAACAGCAATTGATCTAAGGATAAAAAATCTTGAAGTATACGGTGACTCAGCCTTAGTCATCTATCAAGTCAAAGGAGAATGGGAAACAAAACATCCCAATTTGATTCCCTACCGTGCCCGGGTTGTAGAGTTGATTGAGCATTTTGATGAAATCACCTTCCATCTTATACCTCGAGAGGAGAACCAGGTAGCGGATGCCTTGGCTACATTATCATCAATGTACCAAGTAAATTTCCGCAATGAGGCACCAATCATGAAGATGGATCGTAGGGACAAACCGGTTGTATGTGCAGCAATCGAAGAAGGACTTGACAACAAACTCTGGTTCTACGACATCAAGCGATACCTCGAAGAGCAAGAGTATCCAGAAAATATCTCACAAACCGACAAGAAAACCCTCAGGAGATTGGCATCCCAGTTCTTCCTCAGCGGAGACACCCTCTACAAAAGAAACTATGACATGGTCTTGCTCAGATGTGTGGATAAACATGAAGCGGACATGCTCATCAAAGAAAGCCATGAGGGATCTTTTGGAACCCATGCCAATGGGCATGCAATGGCAAAGAAAATCCTAAGGGCGGGCTATTACTGGCTAACCATGGAAGCTGAATGTTTCCGTTATGCTAAGACATGTTACAAATGCCAAATTTACGCCGACAAGGTGCATGTGCCACCAACTCCCCTGAACGTCATGACCTCACCCTGGCCTTTCTCTATGTGGGGCATAGACATGATTGGAATGATCGAGCCCAAGGCTTCAAATGGACATCGCTTCATCCTCGTTGCCATCGACTATTTCACCAAGTGGGTCGAAGCAGCTTCATATGCAAACGTAACTAAACAAGTGATAGCTCGATTCATCAAAAAGGAAATCATTTGCCGTTACGGCACTCCCCACAAAATCATCACAGATAATGGGGCAAACCTAAACAATAACACCATGAAGGAGTTGTGCAAAGACTTCAAAATCGAGCACCATAATTCCTCACCTTATCGGCCAAAGATGAACGGTGCGGTAGAAGCGGCCAATAAGAACATCAAGAAAATCATCCAGAAGATGGTGAAAACATATAAGGATTAGCACGAGATGCTTCCCTTTGCGCTACATGGCTACAGAACAGCCATTCGCACTTCAACTGTGGCAACCCCTTTCTCCTTAGTATACGGTATGGAGGCCGTGCTTCCCATTGAGGTTGAAATCCCTTCGTTAAGGGTCTTGATGGAAACCAAGTTAGAAGAAGCCGAATGGGTCCAAACAAGGTTCGACCAACTGAACCTTATAGAGGAAAAGCGTCTAACAGCATTATGTCATGGACAACTCTACCAAAGGAGACTTAAAAGGGCATTCGACAAAAAGGTCCGTCCTCGAGAATTCAAAGAAGGAGACCTAGTGCTCAAGAAGATATTACCTATCCACAAGGATCCCCGCGGGAAATGGACTCCCAGCTATGATGGACCATACGTGGTAAAGAAGGCCTTCTCTGGCGGAGCCTTAATAATCACCACTATGGACGGAGAAGAATTCTCACTCTCAATAAACTCCGACGCAGTCAAGAAGTACTATGCCTAAAAAAAAGGAAGAAAAAGAAGAGAAAAGCTCGCTAAATCGAAAACCTGAAAGGGCGGTTTAGGCAATAGAGAGCGTCCTGGTAGATCGAAAACCTGAAAAGGCGGTCTAGGCAAAAATTAAGGACATCAAAAAAGGAAATACACCCCAATGGACTGAAAACTCGAAAGAGCGGTCCAGGTAAAAGTTAGGGGTCTCAAAACAAATAAGAAAGGCAAAGGACTGCAGCATTCAAGATCCGGACAAGATTCAAGAGGGGGAGAATCGATCTCGTCATCATCTTTCAAAGGATTTCGAGGTCATAAGGAAATAGCATGTGTTGTACCAAAACAACCCTCAAACAAATTTCTTTTTGTTTTTTGCTTTTTCTTGTCTTTCTCTATCTTTTCCCCAGAGGAGTAATCACTTCTCACTTCATGTATTGTTACCCATTCAAGGGATCAAATCTGCATTGAATAAAATACATTTTTTTACCTTTTTCATTATTTTATGTTCTCATTAGCGCATAAAATGTTTATTTTATTCATGATAAAATGCATTGAAACATGGGAAATAATAAAAAAAACTTGCAAAAACAAATGTGTGTTTTTACTTGAATCTTGTAAATGTCGAAAGAATTTCGGTGGTTCCCAATACTGTACCAAAAGATTCAAAGTCTGAGAATGTTGGTCAATCATTTTAGGCTCATGCTTTTCAAACAGAAGCAAGTACGTAATTCACGGCTCGTGAAACGCATAGATCCCGAGGGTCGGAGGACGGATTTCCCCAGTCAAAGCACCCCATGCATCTCTTTCATCAACTAAGGCTGGATATCAATCATGCTTCCAAAATGATCCTCATATCCCCCAGCGAGTTACAAATAAAGCCCAATTTTCATTGGCATTTCCCCAGTTAACCAAAGCCCAACCATGCTTGGCACCTACTCACACCCAAAGCCCAATTTTCATTGGCATTCGCAAATACAATTTCAAACAAAACCCAATCATCATTGGCACACCACAACCAAAGCCCGACCTTGCTCGGCATCCAATCATAATCCCCAGCATTCAACATGTCATCCCACATGTCAGCATAGACATGCATCATATCAAACTCATTCATGCATGCATTATCCAATTCATTCATATATATGCATTTCATATTCATATCATGCATCATCAACCAGTATTCTCCAGTGAGTATCACATATTCACCAACATCTATCAATCATCTCTAGTGTTCCCCAGTGAACCGCATTCAAGAGCTTCCCCAGTAAGTTCTTCTAGAAAAATCCCCAGAGGTTTTCTTCTCAAATTATCGCATTCCCAAGTGGACCTGCTCACGGCCACTACGATTCCCCAGCTGAGTTTCCCCAGCAAAAATTCCTGATTGAGTCTACCTCATATCATATCATATTGCATAACATACTGCATAAGACAACATGAAGCATATCATGCATCAACGATCATGTTTTCCTTTTCAACAATCTAAGTACTAGCCACGTCTAGAGACGATTACCTTTATCCCCAGTGATTCAACCTTCAGCATCAGCGGCTGGATATGATCACCTTTATCCCCAGTGGATCTACCTCCAGTGTTAGCGGCTGGATATGATCACCTTTATCCCTAGTGGATCTACCTCTAGTGTTAGCGGCTGGATATGATCACCTTTATCCCCAGTGGATCTACCTCCAGTGTTAGCGGCTGGATAAGATCACTTTTGCCTTTAGGAATCTACCTCCAGTGTTAGCGGCTGGATATGATCACCTTTATCCCCAGTGGATCTACCTCCAGTGTTAGCGGCTGGATATGATCACCTTTGCCTTTAGGGATCTACCTCCAGTGTTAGCGGCTGGATATGATCAACCTTCCCGGGTGAAGGCTTACCTTTTCAGTCTAAGCACCTATTCAGGCGACGACTTGTCAGATCTAATCACCTGTTCAGGTGACGATCTTTTTACCTTGTCAGATCTAATCACCTGTTCAGGCGACGATCTTTTTATCTTTTCAGTCTAAGCACCTATTCAGGCGACGACTTGTCAGATCTAATCACCTGTTCAGGTGACGATCTTTTTATCTTTTCAATCTAAGCACCTATTCAGGCGACGACTTGTCAGATCTAAGCACCTATTCAGGCGACGATCTTTTTATCTTTTCAGTCTAATCACCTATTCAGGCGACGACTTGTCAGATCTAAGCACCTATTCAGACGACGATCTTTTTACCTTTTCAGTCTAAGCACCTATTCAGGCGACGACTTGTCTATTCTTAGTTTATGCACCAGTAGCCAAACCAGGTGACCCTGCATTTACTTTTTGCATTTGCATGTCAATATTTTCATTTATTTACTACAATCTTTTTCTCACCTTGAAGGACAAAATTCAGATCCTTCTTTTACTTAATTGCTCTTCGCAAAGAGTTTATGAGATGCCCTTGACACTCGCATTCTCTATGCAAAGACACAATTAAGTAGGGGCAGCTGTTGTACCCTAATTTTGTCCCAAGCCTTTTTTTCAAAACAAAAAAAAAGAGAAAAGTCAAAGTCAACAAAAGTCAACAAAAAGTCAACATTTCATAAGATGAGGACTTCGCAGAGCAAAGTCCCCATCGCTCTGCGAAGTCTGCGTTTTTTTTTGCAGATTTTAATTTCTTTGATTTGTTTTCATTATAGTTATTATTATTATTACCTATCATTATTATTATCACTGTATTTGTCAATTGTGGCTGTTTGGACTCGGCAAAGCAAGAATTGAAGCATGTGCCATTAAAGCCAAGGTGAGAAGGTTTTTCTTCCAACCAAGCATGTGCCAAGCAAGTTGGCTTCCCCTTCGGCAGCTCTTATCCCTCCCAATTGACCTGCTAATGACCCTAAGCTTGCCAGCCAGCTGCTTGCTTGTTTTTCTTCCTTCTTTCTTCCCCAAAACCAGTCAAACACAGCTGGTTTTTGCTTGCCCAAAAGCTGTTTTGCTGCCCTGTTTCAGCAGCTCTTCCTTCTTCCTCACACCAGCCCACATGTTCCCTTTTGTTTCCCCCAACCTCTGCACATTACAGTGCACGTTTTTCTTGCTTAACCCCTCAAGATTACAAGGACCAATCCCAAGGGACAGCCCAATTTTAAACCAGCCCTGCTTTTCACTTTTTCATCATAATTGCTATCCAAAATCAGCTTCATTAATGGCTGGATTTGCCAAAGTCTTGACCAAGATTGCAAGGCAATGTCCCCTCTTCACTTTTGCATTAAATGCAAAGCAAAGTAGCCTGGTTTTAGCCCACAAATCAGCTTGGTCCTAGAGATTTTCATCATTGCAATAGATTTCATTTTTGCCTATAAAAGGAATGCAATGTACAGGGTTCAAGGGAGTTGGAATTACAACATTTTGAGAGTAGAAAAAAACAGTTCATACACAGCATCCAAACCTTCAAAGCATCATACAAAGAGTGAGAGATAGTAGCCAAACACTAGTGTTATTATCATCCATAAACCTCCAACATCCCAACCTTGCAAAATCACAATCCTTCAAGTCCTTCTCCATCTCTTGCCATACAAGCATCGCTGGGAGTTCTGTAAGTATTCTAAAATCTTTATCTTTCATTTAGAATTGTTGCTTGCATCACTTATTTTGTTTAAATTCATTTTTCTCTAAAAAAACCCCTTTTGAACTTCAAAGAAATCCCAAGGTTTGCAAAACATTTAAACTAAGTTGTTGCACTCATTTTATTGCTAATTTCAAAAGCTTTTCACTCCTCCTAAAGTTCTGAAGATTGTTCAGAAGTTGCTTCTGAACAGCAGTTCAGAAGTAGCTTCTGAACTCAAAATTTCGCAGAGTTCGCAGTGCGAAGCTCTGGTCGCTTTGCGACCATGACAGAACTCAGAACCTGAGTTCAGGCTTCTAAAAAGCCAATTTTTAGGGTTCTAACCAAAAAAATCAGAACCTAAGAGGATTAAAACCCATTTTGTTCAAAACATAACAAGAGTTTTGCTTATATTGGAAGATTCACAAGTTTGAGCAACACTTTTTGAATAACTTGCGACACAAGTTACGTTCATTAAACTTTTCAAAATCAAATTCGAGCAATAAGCTAAGTTCAGTATTTCAAAACCAATCTTGAACAGCAACTTTGTTCATGAATTTCAATCAAAACATGAACTCGAGCCGAACTTGCTCACTTTTCAAAATCAAGTTTAAATTGAGCCGAACTTGTGCATTTTCCAAACTTGTGCATTTTTCACACACATAAACAAGCAAACTTGTTCATTAGGTTGCAACAACTAATTTGAACATTAAAACCTTTTCATTTGAGTTTTAAACCAAGTGTTTTGATAACTTTGGGATTTCTTAAATTTCAAACAAAACTTGAATGAAAAAGGAATGGTTTGACGTATGTCTCTCCATTTCCCCGATTGAACGAATGCTTGACGTATGTCTCGTTGTTCGGACAATCGTCATTCTATTTTTAACACATCCAACCACACCCAAACCAATTCTTGGCCCTTTGTGGTCAATTTGAACCCTTTGGTCCCCCGTGACCATTTGATTCAATGTTCGACTCCGTTGAGTCCATTGAACCTTTTCTTGATCCCGTTGGATCAATCGAACCTTGTCTCGACTCGGTTGAGTCATTTGATTCAATGTTCGACTCCGTTGAGTCCATTGAACCTTTTCTTGATCCTGTTGGATCAATCGAACCTTTTCTCGACTCGGTTGAGTCACTTTGGTCAATGTTCGACTCCTTTGAGTCCATTGAACCCTTTCTTGATCCCGTCGGATCAATTGAACCCTTTCTCGACTCGGTTGAGTCATTTTAATCTTTTTTGGTCCCCTCGCGGCCAATTCAAACCTCTTTTCCCCAACGGACATGTTTTATCTATTCTAGCGCGATTCGAAACAAACGCTTAAGCCTCCCATGCGCGAGCATACAAGCTATGTTTAATCGTAAGAATACGATCAAAACATCGTTCCTTAAAAACAACCAACAAAATACGTTTTTCTAGCAAAGAACTACGTAGCTTTGATTTCTCCATCGCACTGGGAGATACGTAGGAGCAGGATTATCATCTTGTCAAGCACAATAATAAAATAAACTTTTTTCCCTTTCATCATATTTTCTTTTTCCCTTTTACTTATTCAAGCATGCAAGCAAAACTTTGAAAACATTCTAAGCCTTAGCTAACTAGGAGGTTCCCGTTGAGTACAACGGACATGAGGGGTGCTAATACCTTCCCCTTGCGTAATCGACTCCCGAACCCGGTAGTGGTTGCGATGACCATCCTTTCCTCATCGTCAAGGGTTTTATTATCGTTTCCCTTCAAAATAAAAAAACTTAAGGGTTTATCAACGTTCCCTTTAAACAAAAACTTTGGTGGCGACTTCACCTAACCTTTCGAGCGTTCGTACACGTCTCGGGGTTTGCGTTTTTTTACGAGAGCGCACACATAGAGTCTCAAACTGTGTTGTATTTTGTGAACACCACTGATTGTATATCAAGTGTTCAACTCAAACATATTCTTTGTAATTCAGTTTGATTAAAAGTCTCTAGCCTGCGTGCTTGAGCAATCAGAAGTCTCATCCTTTGTGATTAAGCAAGGAAGTCTCATCCTTTGTGGTTGAGCAAGGAAGTCTCATCCTTTGTGGTTGAGAAAGGAAGTCTCATCCTTTGTGGTTGAGCAAGGAAGTCTCATCCTTTGTGGTTGAACAAGGAAGTCTCATCCTTTGTGGTTGAGCAGGGGAGTCTCTTACTCTGTGTTTGAGCAAGGAAGTCGTGGACTGTGTGTCTGAGCAAGGAAGTCTCTTACTCTGTGTTTGAGAAAGGAAGTCTCATACTGTGTGTGTAAGAAAAGAAGTCTCTATGCTTTGTGCTTGAGCAATTGTAATCGTTTGATTATAGTGAAAAATCTCTTGTTAGTAACAAGGGGACTGGACTACTTCCGATTTTGTGGAAGGAACCAGGATAAACTCCTCTCTCTCTCTCTCTCTCTCTCTCTCTCTCTCTCTCTCTCTCATTTACTTCTTAACCGCTGCTAAACAACTCTGAAAATAGTTTCAGAATCTGATCAACATCTGATTCTAAACTAACCAAAAAAAGCTTCTACAAATGTTCCTCCCGATCTGGATGAGATAAAAGACTATCCAATAGTTACCATGATGGATCCACCTCAAGTTAGAGAAGCTTACTTTTCCTGGGCTAAATACAACGGTATACCCATTGATTTAGTTATTCTAGATGCTCATCTAGGTTTCTATGACAGAAAGCCTATAAGCAAGAAGAAAAGGAATCAGATAGTTGACTCTGATAAGGAACATGTTTCAAATGAAGTTCCTCAGGTAAAAAGGAAGAAAAAGGATAAGACTCCTTCATATGATGATTTTGTAGATGATGATTCTCCATTGTCAAAGGTTTTTGACAAAGGAAAAGGTAAATCTCCCTATGCATCCAAATTTGTAAGTGTTCTTGAGAAATCTTCAACACCCTTACCTTTTGTACCTGCCCCAGCTCAACCATGCTCTACACCGTCATATTCTAGATTACCATCTCCACCACCATCTCAAAAAATTGACCAAAATACTTCAAACTCTCCACCATTTCAACCACCTACACAATCCACTCTTTTTCCATCTGCATCTTCCACCACTCAACAATAAACATAAGCAAAACCATATGTGGCCAACTCTTCCATGTCCTCTTTCCTTACACACACTTTACTCCTCAAGAAACCACCCTCTGTACCATTCCTCTCTACACCCATTACTGTCACTCATATCACCATGCAAATACTTGGTCAACCACCACACATTGTCCTTTGCTAATCATACTATTACACTTCTTCTTCTTCTTTTGATAACTCTAGGAAAGTTTGAATATTTGATAAACTGTTTACAAATTTGAACATAAAGAATCCATGCGGACCTTCACTTTCTGTTCCTTTACCCTATGAATTATCCTTCGTAGCACCTAGTGAAAGCTTAAACACTTCTATCCACGACCCTTGTGAACCTCACAATGAACTTGCTTTCTCTATCTGATGCACCTCTAAACTCACAATGACCGCACTCTATCCACCTCTACCAAATCAGCCTCACCTTAAGTAATTATCTCGAGAAATTGTTGCAAGGATTAACTCTATGAAGTAGGTATGAACTCACTATGAAAATCCTAATGAGAGTGATTCAAAATGGAATGACCTACATACTTGGGTCAACAGTTATTTGGATAAACTCAGAGCCTCTGCAGTAAACAACCTTCAAGTTCATATGGATGGGTTACTCTTTTGGGTAAAGCCTTTGGAAGAGCCTTTGTAGTGAACAACTTCCAATTGCATCTACTCAATAGAGGAAGTCAATCAAGCTACTACTTGTAACTTCTTTTCTAACTCCTTTTGGTGCTCATGTATTTGTTATTGATTCTTCAGTGCTTTCACCTCCGAAAAGGGTATTGCAAGCTCCTAGGAATGTGTTTACTTTTGAAGCTTCTACATCTTCCAGATCTTCTATTGATTTGCAGAGTTTTTCTTCTGCAACTGATGCTACCTTAGATGATATGACAACTCATATTCAGGCTCAAGGAACTACTCAAGAAAGGCTAAAAGAAAGGTTGAAAAATCAAGGAAATGACATTGCAACCGACACGCAACAAACTACGCTGATACATGAAACATTAGCATTCATGATGAATATGCTTCAAACCTTAGTCTATAAGAACCCTTAAGATGTTTTCTTCTATGTTATTCTATTTTATCTTTTTGTTTTGGTTTTGCTGCACTTTTTATTTCTTTGAAGTTATTATATAGAGTTAAAGCAAAAGCATTTATAATTTAACACACATTTACCCTTCTAAATTAAATTTTCACACTTTAATTTACAGTTTAAACTCAGGGGGGATCTTACAAACCTTACTCTCAGATTAATTTAAGCATGTATCTCATGATAAAAAAATTCATCAAAATGCTGGTGTTTGTCATCATCAAAAGGGGGAGATTGTTAGACCAAAATTGGTAAAACAACATAAACCCTTAAGTTTTGATGATACAGGGCATATGAGAACAGTTAAGATACTCTAATGTACATTTAAGTATGTAGAAAATTCTAAGTAAATGAAGTTCTGCCTCTGGACCAAGTCAACCCTATGGACTACGATCAATGCTCTAGAGCTTGAAGTGAAGCTCTATGTCGTAGATAAATACAAGGTTTTATATCAAGATCAAGGTCAACACTTTGTGGAAGTAAACTCTATGTGGTTCAAGACTCTTGACATGAGATCCTTGATACCAAACAATGACTCAAGTACACGTTATTGATGATGCAAAGACTCTTTGCTAAGAAAGGAAAGATTATTATGACTTATGCAATTGAGTAAAATTCATTAAGAGCATCACTGATGGAAATGAATGGTTGATTCGCTCACTAGAATTAATCAAAATTATCTCAGTATTCAATCAGGCATTCAAATACAAGGGATTCTTCAGCAACGGTCATCTAGCCTTACATCTATATAAATGACCAAGTTTTGTCTGTAGAAGGTTACGACACTTGAGCATAAACATGTATATACAATCACTCAAGTCTAAACTGTTCATATGCTATTGTAATTAGAATACATATTTGTTCATAGTATATACCTTGTCTAGAAACAATCATAAAAATTCTTTAGAGATGCACTTTTAAGTGTATCATGTTTAAATCTGTTTACTACTCGTAGAGTTTGTGTAAACGCATATTTTGTAATCTCTTGTTGTATATCTCTGGATTGAGATCAGGAAATCCTATAGGTTGATGAAATTAGGATTTAATTATAGTGAAAAAATCCATGTGAAGTTAAAGAGGACTAGACATTATACTGTCTAAAGAGATTCAAAAGAAAAACGAGACCAACATGATTCAAACCTCCCTTTTTTGAAGAGAAAATAACTCTACAATCCCTAAATATTTCCTAATAGTTTGACTTATAGTTTTTCTAGGCCTTCTTATACTTCTTTTGATCCGACTCTCCTCCATCTGAGCTACTTTTCATACTACAACATCTACAAGTCTTCTCTCTACATGCCCAAACCACATGAGCATATTTTCCACCATCTCTTATACTATATGTACTACCCCAACTCTCTCTAATTATGTCAATCCTAATCATATCTCATCTAGTCTTACCACACATCCAAGTCAACATCCTCATCTCCACTACGCTTACTCTATTCTTGTACTGGTTCTTAACTATCCAACACTCCATACCATACAACACAGTCGGTCAGACAGTTGTCTGATAGAATTTTCCTTTCAATTGAAGCTGTTTTTTCTTATCACATAAAAACATGAGGCTTTTCTCCATTTTAACCACCCAACTTGAATATAATGATTTACATCTGCTTCTATTTCTCCGTCATTTTGTACTATGGACCTAAAATATTTAAACCATGTAACTTGTGGTATGATACGATCTCCAACTTTCACCTCTAAGGTAGAACTACTTTTCCTTTTGATTAAGTTACATTTCATATACTTTGTCTTGCTTCTACTCAGGCAGAAGTTATAAGCTTCTAAGGCTTGTCTCCAAGTCACTAACCTCCAATTCAACTCCTCCCTCGACTCTCCAAGCAGGACTACGTCATCTGCAAAAAACATACATCTCGGTGCTAACTCTTATATGAGTCCTGTAAGTACATCCAAAACTAAAATAAAAAAGATAAAGGCTTAAGACTGACCCTTGGTGCAATCATATTGTTGTGAGAAAATCGTTGGTAGCCCAATCATGTGTACTTACACTAGTCGGGACTCCTTCATACATATCCTTGATAGCTCTCTTATACAAGCAACCCTAACTCCTTTTTACTTAGCACTAATTAATGAGATACATATAAGTACGTAAAGATTATTAAGGTAACATTTTTAGTACTAACAATAGATTCGTCTAATGTAAGAAATTTAAACCCTTAAGCAAGTGGTCGGGGTTAGGTAATATATATATATATATATATATATATATATATATATATATATATATATATATATATATATATATATACACACACTAAGTTAGCCATCAATTTTTTTTACTAAGTTAAAAATGCTTAGAAGTCATAACAAACATTTATGTGACATACACTTCAAAAAGTCATATTTTAACATAAATAATATTACTTTTTTTTTTCTTTCACAAAACATGTTAATTTTTTATCCATGTCATTTACTATTAATAAGTACTTTCACCTGTATTTATAAGAGATATTTAGATCAATAAAATTGATGTTTTTAATCTAAATTTTGAATTAGATACATCAACTTTTGTTGACTCAATGTCTTTTATAAATAGGACTAGAGAGAGTAATAATTAATCTCTACTCCCAGGGGCGGACCTGGACTTTCAATACCAGTGGGGCAATATTTTTTTGTCAGGATGGTAGCTTGTAATTGCAGGTCTGCAGGAAGGATTTGTTTCCAATATTTCAAAGTCAATGACTTTGTTACTCTCACTACTAATAGCTTTGTCTCTAGGCATAACTGGAAAAAATTTCTTCATCCTGACCTGATTCAATTACACAACAAAATTAATGTTTTTTTCCTTCTGATTTACATTACATATTACATAATTAAGAAATAAGAACCATTTATCAATTGCAGAAGCAGTCAGCAGAGCAGGAGAGAGTGATACTTGGATGACTAAATTGAGGGATTACTTAAAAACAAAAACAAAAGATAAATGAGATGGCACACAGATTTGAATTTTGTGTTTCAAAACACTCACAATCAAAAAGCCGCAAAGAGGAACAATTAGGTAAAAAAAACTGATTTAGCAAAACCATAGATGCATGTAAGTTGCTTTTATCTTTGTTTACAGGAGTAGAGTAGGGTTAAATCTTTGTTGTTAATGGAAGTAAACTAAAGCATGTTTGCGCATAATCAAAACCCACAAAACAAAATCTGGAACAAAAACATCAACAGAAATAATAATCTTGGCTAGCTTTAAACATTAACATAAAAACCGGTGTTACATTAGAGAATTTCACAGGGTATTAAAAAATGAACTTACTTGAAATCTGTTCAAACCTGGTGAGATTTGCGAAGATGATGGTGATTGGTGGTGGAACCAGGGGCGGATGATGATGGTGGTACTGGCGTCTGCAGGCGGCGCGGTGGGTGGGTGGTGACTGGTGGTGTGAGTGAGAAGAGGAAAATGAAAGAAGGAAAGAGGGAATGGGATCGGCGCAGTGGGTGGGTTCTGAATCCTGATGTTTCATTTTTTTTTATTAAAAAAAAAAAAAATTGGGCCTGGACTGGTGTGGCACCTGCCACAGCAGGCCCAGTCCAGGTCCGCCCCTGTCTACTCCCTCCGGTCTTATATATAAGAAAAGATTCTTTTTTTAGGTTCATTGAATAATTAATGTATCTGTTTTACAATGTAGACCAGATATATTAATTATTCAATGAACTTAAATTTTTTTTTTTTTTTTATATACGAGACTTGAGGGAGTACTTGTGTATTCTTGGGGAAAAACTAGCTACTTGTATATTCTTAGGGAAAAACTAGTAGTGCATTTTTTAACAAGGTAATAACTAATAAGGCCTTTGAATCACGTGGAACTCGAGAATCGATATATTCAACAAAGGTTGGACCGACTACAAAACTAATGTTTGGACAAAGTATTAGTCACACTAGAAACTCGTTTCCCTTTCTCAAATATATATTTTATAAAAATCAAACTTTGTTGATTCCACAACAAAAAGTAGCGTGTTCTGCCAACTGAAGTTCAATAACTTGTGTTTTTGAGGCATTGCAACTTCCTAACTTGAAATCATGAACACTATTCAACAAACAAAAGAAAAATAGCAAGGCAATGGAAAATTGACAACCGATTAAAGAGTTAGAAGAAGGACTAACTATTGCCCCCTTACATTGTTTTACAAATTAATTTTTATCAATCAACAAACACAAAAAATAAAAGAAATGCACTTTATGAAATTGATAGACAAAAGAAAATTATCAAAGTTAGAGATGTCATTTTAAGAAGCAAGATATCAAAACCATAGATTATAGAAGTTGTAAACATCAAAATACATGTTGATTTTTATTATCAAAACTTATATTAGAGAGAATGTTAGAGAGAGATGTGGATTACCATACCAAAGGAAGAAAGTCTTCGAATATGTTCATGTCTAACACTCACTGTTTGTTACCTCTACAACATTTGTCGACTGCTGACCATAACCAGACTCATTCTTCTGTGAATTTGAACCAAAAATTGAATTCCTCAAAGTGTTTCTGTCAAAATACATAGCTTTATTCATAATTTCAACATCCTTTAACAATTGCTTTTGATTAAAGAGAACCCCCACCATTCAATTTAGCACTTTAATTCTCATTCTTTAGAACACCATTGTTTACCTAATAAAACAAAAAAAATTGAGAGATTGAGAGTGGAGAAGGGAGAATGAGAGAGAAAGAGCAACAATTCTGATTTCAGTGTGTTTGAAGCATCAATAGTAAATGCCAATTTGTCTAGAGCCGCGAGTCTTCACAATGCACCCTAAAACTGTTTTCGAGAACCGGTTGAGAGTTATGATTTGTCATCATTCACAATGCAACTCATTTAAAGCTAAAAGGGATAACCAATGTGATTCATAGTGAAGCATGTACAAAATAATGCTGATTAAGGAGTTTGAAAAACTTCTTTGAGCATAGAGACGTATTTAGTGTGTGTTTGGTTCGGCGGTTGAGATAATTGATTTTAATTGAATTGATTTTGCAGAATTGATTTTGGTTAAAAGTTAATATAAAGTGATTTATATTTGGATATTTTCACAGAAGAAGTGATTTGTATGAAACACATTAAAAAATAATGGTTTGATTTTTTATTAAATGGGCCCCCAACCCAGTATAGCCTTTCTTCTCTAACCTTGAGAAACTTCTGCCACAACAGAAACAACATACGATAGGCATCAACAGGGATAAAGTCGAGAAATCGCAAAGGGCTTCTAAGAATTAATTTTGGCCAGACGTGGAAGCTAGGAATAGTTGCTTCAGTTAGAATTGAGTTTAAGGTCCATAATCAATTTTTCGACTCAGATCCAAACATCTTCAAATCTCATGAAAATCACGTTTGAAGCTACAAACGTGCGTTTGAGAAGGCTGGAATGCAACCAAACAAGCACTTAGTGCATTGAGGGATACGAAATGAAGGTCATAATAAAAGGTTAAGGGATGGGTGGGAAGTTGGTAGTTAATGACGCAATTAATGTAAGCTAAGGAGGGAAATTTTTTGTTGATTAGGGTTTAGGGACAGCGTGGTAGGTTAAGCTTTTATAATAAGGGATTAGATTTTTTTTTCTTCTTAAAATAAGGTCTTACATGGTAACAAAAGGCTCAACTTACCTCTCTCACTTAAAGCATAAAGGTGTAAGTCAAAATTTGCTTTTGTCTCCACTCACTCTTGAGTTGGCTTTGCATAAGGCTTTTTTTTATCATTCATCGTCGTGACCAAAGACAACAAATTATGTACTAAAACATATTCTAGTCGATTCTTTCTTTAAATTCTTGAACATGTGTTCTTTTGATTAGGAATATAGAGAGGTTCTAATGCAATAATTTTATTGATGTTTTGATGATCTAACTAGAAAAATCTTGATTATATAATCTTAGCCTTCCTTGATTTATTTGAAAAACATAATGAGGTTACACCATTTGAAACATGAGAATTCTTCAGGTGAGTATTAAAGAGTGTTCCTAACATTACTCATTTATTCAAACATATTGAAAAACTATAATGATCAAACATAAATCTATCCAATATTATTGCAACAACATGCGCTCGTGTCTTTTACACACTTTCCTTTATCGATGCCTTTTGACGTTAAACAAAATTGGTGGCATTTTTCTGAATCATCTGGACATGCTCCCATGAAAAAGCAAGGTCCTGGATTGATCACAGCAGCTTTTGCTACAGGCAATAAAACACATTTAGAAATATCATCTAATATTCTAGAAAAATATTTGGTATTTCAAAATTATTATATAAATTTTCATAAAAAACAACTACAATTAAAAATTAAAAAAATATGCATTTAAAAAACCAGTCTCGTATTATACAATTGTAGTTATTTCATTGAAAATATAACAACATTTAAATTTGGAACTGGTTTGTTACCTGCGATCACAACAAAAACAAGACACATAATTGTCAAGGTAAAATGAAGATGATTGATGTGGGATGCCATTATTTTTTTATAGTTTTTTTTTTTGAAGGAGTTATTTTCTGATAAGTTGACAAGTAACACTTTACAGTAGACTATTTAAGATGAGTAAGGTAGTTAATGCAATAAATTAAAATATAATAAATAAGTATTTTTTTTCCTTTGTTAGTTAAAAAAATATATTTTTTCCTTCACTCAATAAATGCTTTTTAAGAGGATCTTTGACTCAAAAAATTAAATACGTCATTTGTACAAGATCTTATTTAATTCAAATATCTTTTTTTTTAAGAAAATATTTGACTGAAATATACTTATTGCATTTCTCTTTAAATACTTTTCGTTGCACTTGCTTTTTCTTATTATATAATAGTATTCATTATAAAAAAAAGTCATATTTTTGACTTATTACATAAATAAATTACGTCATTTATTTAATTTATAATTTTTAATAACATCCTATTTATTAATGATATGAAATAAAAATGGTGTTATAAAATATTATTTAAAGTCTTTAAATATTGTTTAAATAATGTAAAGAAGAGGGTTTGAGAACCACTCAAAATACATACAAGGTCTCCCATTTTTTTTTTCTAGTTAGAAACCACCTCCAAGAGGTTGTTAGACCAATATTAGTTAAAGAACATAAGCCCTTGAGTTTTGATGATACCAAAGTATATGAGAACAATTAGGATACTCTAATATGTGTACAGAAAATTTTAAGTAAATTAAGTTCTGTTGAAGGACAATTTCGGCAAGTGTACCAAATCGTTCACAAGTAATAAAGTGATAAGTAAGATCGTCTCCACAGAGATTGTCGTTTCAACTCGACAACTAGCGTAACTTATTAGAACAGAAAATAAAAACAATTAAATTAAATAAAGTGAGTGAATTAGGGGGGTTTAATTTACAAGTTTGATTTGA
Organism: Medicago ruthenica; assembly: GCA_018208015.1. Taxonomy (NCBI): domain Eukaryota; kingdom Viridiplantae; phylum Streptophyta; class Magnoliopsida; order Fabales; family Fabaceae; genus Medicago; species Medicago ruthenica. The sequence goes on along the minus strand of CM031376.1, from coordinate 3,461,136 downwards.
TTGTGCAAAGCTGTAGTGAGTTAGTAACCTGGTTTGATTGCAGAATGTAAGTGGCGGTTAGAATTCTTTGAATCTCCTCTATTTACTTGTTGGATTTAAAAGACAAATCATCATTAAGTTATTCAACAAGGGTTCTATATAAGTTATTAGTTTGTGGGGCAGTATGCCCCTCCAGCCGTAAAGTTTCACATGTTGATCACTCTAAGGTTATACGCAACACTAAAGGGTGTAGGGTCGTCAATCCCATAAAGGTAAGTAGGTCCACGTACGGAATATTAAAGTGGGGTCTTAGTCTCTCATAGGTAATTGAAACATAAAAGAATTAGGATTCCTAACTTGTCATCTAAAGGCTCCAACTTCGTCTATGAATCTTAGAAATTCATAACATACTCTTTCTTACCTTAGTATTTCTACATACGGGAATCCTCCTCTACCTTACCAAGGGGAGGAGAATAAAATTAATATGCAATATTGAACACCAAACCTTCATCCTTCATTGTAGTCATCTTCTGCTCAGCAAATTCCTATCATGCAACAATATCAACTTGATTTGGTTCTGAATCCAAAGATATTAAACTCGGGTGAAAGTTATTTGGCGGTATTATATTAAAAAATCGTTGATTTCAACAACCTACCTACAAATGGGTATCATAAACTTCACCATCTTTATGGTTAAAACAGAAAAGTGCAGAAGCTAAAAGGAAGAAGAAGGAGAGAAAATGTGAGAAAATCTAAGATTCATTCAGTTGAATTGAGTTAGTTACAAGGAAGCTATATATAGTACAACAGAATTCTAACAAACTGTAACTAACTTCTATCTAAGGTAAGAATCTCCTAGAGCTAGTACATGGTAAGGAAACTTGAGATGCAAGCTAACTTGCTCTGCAAGTTATCTAATGAGAGCATAGTCAGATTCAGAACCTAACTGGTTCAGAAGCAGAACCTCAGACTCTGGTTCAGAAGCTGAACCTCAGACTCTGGTTCAGAAGCAGAACCTCAGACTCTGGTTCAGAAGTTGAACCTCAGACGCAGGTTCAGAAGCTGAACCTCAGACTCTGGTCATATAGTTTAACACCCTCCCTCAAGCTTAGCATGGTACAAGTCAAGCATGTTAAGCTTGGATAGAAAAGAGTGAAAACTCTTAGGTGGTAATGGCTTGGTGAAGAAATCAGCAAGTTGTGACTGAGACTTAATGGGAAGTAATTTGAAGAGACCCTGCTGCAGCTTCTCTCTAACAAAATGACAGTTTATCTCCAGGTGTTTTGATCTTTCATGGAACACAGGGTTTCCTGCTATGTGAATGGTGCTTTGATTGTCACAATACAAAACTGGTAACTGTTAGTTGCGTAACAAAAGTAAGTATTTTTATATTATCGTCTCCTCAGGGATTGGTGCGCTACCTTGATCCGTTCAACAATCGTTATTGTTTTGAGTAAGGGGTTTATAACTTGTTTGCATCTAAACTATTGGAATCTAAAAGCGGAAATAAAGATTATAAGTAATAGGGAATAAAAGCGTTGGAATCGGAGTTCATCAATCTTGCATCAAGTATAATCTAAAAATCATGCATATGAATTCTAGCGTTTTAGTGAAAATATCACGTATCACTCGACAACGTCATTCGTGTCCAAATAAAGTCGTGAGATCGATCGTATCGTTTAATCGACGATGTCTCAATCTATTAAACGATTCGAAAGCTTTACGTTCCAATACTTTATGTGATTATCAAAACCAAATGCCATGTCTAGAATTTATTATTTTGATAGAAGATTATTCTAAACCTAGATTCAAAAGTATTTGTCAATAACAATTAAAACAAGCATGAGAATGAAAAGCAAGAATAACTTCAATAACACATAAATTGCTAAAATCATATATTTGCATAATCAAATATTACATCTAAGCTAGATAAAGTACCTCCAATCCCAACAAAGGGAAGTTAGTTGTTCATTTTCATGACAACTATACAAAAGTGTAAAGAAAGATGAAGATCCAGGCCTAAGTCTTGATTTCCCAAAGTCTTAGTTGATTCCACCTTTAATTCACTCTTGCTCCATGAAGATCAAGGCTTCTAGCCCTAAAAACTGTCTAAAAACTAAATCCTAAAATATTACTGAACTGTAAAAATAAGCTATCCTCTGATCATTATTCAAAAAAGACTGAAACAAAGCTTAAATACTAAAACTGAAAGTGACACATCGCTCTGCGAAATTAACTTCGCTCGGCGAAGTAAGCTTTCTTTGCCAGTTGCTTTCTGCCACGTCTTCAAATAGCCTTTAAACCTCCTTGATTTCGCTGAGCGATGATAAATTTCGCAGAGCGAAATCATGACTCCCCTGTTTCAGAAAATCTCTGCCTGAACTCGCCATTCACTCGCTGGGCGAGATTCTTCAATCTTCTCTTATTGATTTCTTGCTATTTTCAAGTCCTGGCTTGCTTTTTCCTACACAAATGGGGAAGAATAAGGTATACAAAGAATAATTGGCATTTATTCATAAATTCCATGTTTTTCCTAAGATAACTTGCAAAACAAGTAACTAAAAGCCTTATAAAAAGTCATGAATTTATTCATTTCTTGCCACTTATCAAATACTCCCCAACTTAGTTCTTTGTTTGTCCTTAAACAAAAGATTCAATAAAATTGGAAAAATCAAGGCTTTGGACAAAGTTGAGCATGAAGCAAAAATCCGGTAATTGAAGAAAAGTTTGTCAGATGAATGATTCAATTGTGACAGCGCGAGCACAAGTAAAGTTTCTCATTCAACAAGATATATACCATGAATGTGACAAAAGTCCTAAACACAAAGTTCATATCACAAAATTCTAGCAAACAACATGTTTAAATTTGAACCACACCTAACACACTTCTTTATAAGTAAATTAACAAATTGAAATTAAGTTGTGCGGGTTTTGAACACTCATCCGGCAAGTTTGCTAACATTCCGATCAAGTTATGCGTCCATCTAATTATCGTTTCTAAAAGCACAAAAGCATCGATCACAAGGTCTTTGAGGGTTGTAATTTGGCTTGGTTTCAAAAGAAATGTCATATGTGGGAAAAATTGAATTCAAAAGGCCAATCATAGAGGAACATTCTTACTAATTACACAACTTCCTCCTTTTTCATAAGGCTTAATTCCAGTTTTGCCCCCTATCTTTTGCCAATTGTGCGATTTTGCACCCCATCCTTTTTTTTGAGCGATTTTGCACCCTATCATTTACCCCCTTTCTGATTTCATAGCCCCTCATGTGTTTCAGGCTGATGTGGACAATAATTAGCGACGTGGCACGCGATGACTGGAATAAAACGAGTACACATCAACAAAGCCACCCAAAATGACCATTTTGCCCTTAATGGCTTCAGATCCATGTGAAAAGACAAAAATACCCTTTTCTATGACACAGCAAATACCCTTTTCTATGACACAGCGTTCTTGACAGTCTTCATGTGAAGGAAAAGAGGAATAAAAGACATGGAATCTGTTGATTCACATAATAAGATCCACAAAGTATTTAGAAGCCTTCGAAGAACACCCAGGAACATCGTGAAACTGATTCGCCGGTAATTTCTTAGACAAAGCTCCGACAAAGAATTGAAGCATACCAGAACGGGAATCAACTTCCATCCCGGTGACAGGGAGCCAGATGAACAGCATCTTGGCCTGTATTCCGGACACGCCGGAAACGGAACCGTAAGTGAGGGTTCCGGTGACGAGGGTGTCGTAGTAGACTAATTGGCCGGAGAAGCGAACGTAACAGGGGGATTGGAGATGGAGGGTAAAGTAACCAGATGGGGAGAGGGTGTATGAGGCGATGTTGTTGGGAAGGATACCCTTTGGGAAACCGTAATCGGGGAGGAGGTCGTGGATGTCTGAGGGAAGGGTTGTGGCTGTTGCATGGGATAATAATAGGAATGTTGAGAAGAATTTGTGGTTGTTCTCCTTCAAATGTAACTGAGTTCTGGATTTGGGTTTTTACTGAACCAACATCGATTGGATTCTAGAGCGTGGAGGAAAGGGGAAGAGGAGAAGGAGGTGCCGATAGAAGATTCTAGAGCGTGGAGGAGTTCAGAGTGGTTGGAGTTTTCGAGAGAGGGGATTGGGACTGGGGAGGGTCTGCGAGCATCACCCATGCGTGAAGAAGAAGAGGAAGAAGAAGAAGATAGGGGTATTTTTGTCTTTTCACATGGATCTGAAGCCATTAAGGGCAAAATGGTCATTTTGGGTGGCTTTGTTGATGTGTACTCGTTTTATTCCAGTCATCGCGTGCCACGTCGCTAATTATTGTCCACATCAGCCTGAAACACATGAGGGGCTATGAAATCAGAAAGGGGGTAAATGATAGGGTGCAAAATCGCTCAAAAAAAAGGATGGGGTGCAAAATCGCACAATTGGCAAAAGATAGGGGGCAAAACTGGAATTAAGCCTTTTCATAATCAACCCTTGGTGATTTACACATTTTACTTTGATCTTGACAACTTTTTGATTTATTGCATTTTTCTCTTTTTCTCTTTTCTTTTTCTTGGTTTTCTTTTCTTTCTTTTTTATTTTCTTTTTCTTTTTCTTTCTCTTTTTCTTGTTGTCAAGATCAATTACAAAATTCACCAATTACTTGACATAAACTACCTCCCTTTTCTCCCCAACTTATTCAAAATGATACCCTAATTGAATGTTCCTTTATCATTTGGCAAAGGACAAATAAACATGATGGATTAGGGTTCAAAATGAAAGTAAAATATCAGAATTCAATAATGATTTAACTATGAACTGGATTTTTTTACAAACTCTGCAATTTCACTAAGCATTGTGCTTATGAAAATTGGCAGTTCATAGTTAACGATTCTGATTCATTAGGCTCAATGGGGTTATCAATTACTCACTTCTCACAGGGTAGGCTTTTTTTGGTCAAGTAGTTCATACTCAAATTCAAAAAATGCCTTGATCATTTCAGTGCTTTCATACAATTTAAAACAACTTTCAGATTTAACATAAAAGAATCGAGTTAAACAAAAATGCCGGTCTACTGCATATATACAAAGACTTTGAGGATTCCTCACATTTAATCTAGTTCTAAGTGATTCACATACTAAACATGTTATTGCGGAGAACTGAATGAAATAAATTTTGTTTAAAGTACACATTTCAAATCCATGTCATCTTTCCAGAAACGCAAGAAACATGTACCTTGGCTTTGCACAATTAATTGAATTTTTCTATCCTTACCATGCCTTTGATGTCGCTTTTTTCGACTTTGGATCATTCAAAAATATGAAGAGCTTTTAGCACGTGATCCATAAACAAAACCAAAGATAATTATAAACAACATAATATTTGTTCACAACATTTCTTAGGCAGAAAGATAAACAGAATACATAATACCACAATTGCTCCAACATAACCACAACTTTTAAAAATCACACCCACAAAATATAAAAACGAAAGATAATTAAACAAAGTTTAAGAAATAAATCGACTGAAAGCTTTAAAAGAAAATTCACTCAGCACAAGGTGAGCTTTTTAGTCAATTATCTCTTTCTCAATCTGAATCCATGGCTTCATCATCTTCCGTGTTTTCTTCACTTCCATCTTCAGAATTTGTAGCCAACACATCTTCCTCTCCACCATCGCCAGCATTGTGAGCACCCTCCTCCTCCAAGTAAAAAGGCCTAACCCCAGGCCATGCAACATGCGTCTGGCAAGCCGCCGGTGTCATAATTTGTTGTGCTGCATCCTGAGGAACTCCCATCTGTAACTGCAACCTGTACATAGAATCATGCACTGCACTCAAAGCCCTGTGGTTTGACTCGTTCTGGTCCCAGGTGTATGAATAGGCAGATAAGTATCTGGGGTCCCAGTCAGCGAATTGAGGGTCATTTGATGCAGGAGGTGCTTGGGGGGGTGGTGGTGCCCTATCCCTAGGTGCTCTCTTACTCTTGCAATGCCTATCAATGTATTCATTATCAATTGGGTTCTTTATGGTTTCATGCACTTGGGCAGGCATAACAATGCGTGCTGCCTGACATAAACCCATAATTTGGCCAGGGAAGACTAAGGGGCACTTTTTCTTAGCAGGTGGCTTTATCCCACTCTCAGCCACAATTTTCATTTCTTGAGAAATGACTCTTGCAATGTCAACCTGCTGGTTAGAAAGGATGTAGAAAAGCAGATGTAATATCCCGCTCATAAGTATCAGTTATCAATGTTAGAGACTTGAGAAGCAAGCAAGAAAATTAAGTAATTTAGAGGAAATGGCAATTTTGTAATTAATGCTAAGGGGGGAGTTTAATTAAAATGGGACAAGATATTTGTTTCTACTCATTTATCCATTCTTTCCTCACCACTCCAAATCAGAATTTTGTTCCTTCCCACCCCATCTCTCACGCCCCCAATCTCATCATACCAACATCCAACCAAACTTCAATCTAAACCCTAGTGAGAAATCTTGTAAGAAAGCTTGGGTTGGAAGCTAGTTTAAGGGAAAGAAAAGAAGAACAAGGAAGAACCAAGGGAAGAAGTAGATTGGAGCAAGCTAGGGCTTTGGTTTCAGGACTTAATCAGCACCATTTGAGGTTAAGGTGAGCTCCACAGGGTTTTAGAACCCGTTTAAGTAAGTTTGTAAGTTTACAGCTTAATTACCTAGTTTAGGGTTTTTAGTACCTAATTGCCTTTCCATGTTAATCCTTGATTATTCGTGATGTATACTGGCTATATGCTTTAGAAATTGAGCCTTAAAGATGTTATGATGTCTGGGTATGTTGAATAAGCTGAAATGGTGAAAAATCACGTTTAAAACTTGCCAAATGCTGTCTAACTGCAGGTAAAATCGTGTCACGATTTTCCAATCGTGTAACGATTTCACAGGCAGGAACAAACACATTTTCTGGGTAGAAAATCGTGTCACGATTCCCAAATCGTGACACGATGGGAGCATTGGCAGAATATGTTGTTTTTTCATCACTTCTCACACCATTCCGGCTTTCTAATGCTACCTCGGACTCCATAACGATAAGTAGTGATTAAGTGTTGCTAATAGGCATAGAAAGACCCAACCTTTGGGGAATGTATGGATGAATTATAGAAGAGGAAAGGTACTAAGATAAGAGAGGATTATACTAATCCATAAGAAGTCATAGTGATGCCAAGAAACTAGTTTAGGGTTTATCCTTTATGAAACAACGATATGAACTTGTTTTAGTTTATACGACATCAAGAATGATACGATGATTAAGCTTAGAACCTTTATAGGTTAAGCACTATGAATGATCACTTAAGGTATAAGATTATGATACGATATGTTATACGTTATGATCACGTGTTCAGCAGACTCCGGGATACGCCGGATGGGATTTCTCCGAAAGGGCTATCCACACGTAAGTTAAAAGAATATAAGCATGTCCATCAGGCTCCGGGATTCGCCGGATGGGACTTCTCCGAGAGGGTTGTCCACATGTAAAGTAAGATGTGTCCAGCAGGCTCCGGATTATGCCGGATGGGGCTTCACCGAGAGGGTTGCCTACACAAAGATAAGAGGAGTCCGGTGTTAGCCTGATATGATAGGAATTTCACCGGTATGATGGGAGATGTACTTCGGGGTTACTCCACCCGGATGCACTCCGTAAAACGAACCAAGATAATGTTATGTTTGTTCAACCCTAACTGCTAACTTAAGATACGAAAGACGAATATGTATATTTTATATGTAATACGAAATATGATGATTAGTTCCTAGTGAACGGGATGTGATCATAGGATGTCCCCAAGATCACTCCGTATAAGTCTAAGATTAAAAATGGAACATGATATGAATGAGATAAGATGATGAAGCGATCCTAGGTTCCCCTTGATCGCGATAAAAGTAAAGAATGATGGCGATCGTAGGTATCCCCGAGATTGCCAAGAGTAGGCACGACGACCCTAGGTTACCCCCCGTGGTTGCCAACAGTTGGTAGGGTAGGAGCTCACTGAGACGTTATGTCTCATCCCTTTCCTTCTGGTGCAGGTTCTTCGCAGGTAGCACGACGAAAAGGTAAAGAGAAAGATACGGACTGATCGTGCTGCTTATGTTTTATTATATGGACATTTGTATAAGAATGATGTATCATGATGTATATTATGAAGAATGTTTTGTATCGGATAATGAGTTGTATGATAAACTTATGCATAGTATAATTATTACCAATCTTTCTGTGTTGTATTTAATGTACCCGGTACGAAATTTTAATACTCGTAAGAGATCCTAGGCAATCTCTATATGGGTGTTACAATTTGGTATCAGAGCAGGTCGATTCAGACCGTGCCTTGGGTCATTAAAGTACAATCCAAGTTTGTGGACCTCTTGGATCCAGGACATTATTCTAGATGTTATGTTCAGTTAAAACTGATCACTTTGACTTGTATATGACAGCTAGGATAAGATGTCTGGGAGAAGAAGAGGTAGACCTCGTGCTAATCAAGCTAGTGACGAAAGTGGAGGACCCAGTATGAATTCATGGGAACAGATGATGCAGCAACAGCAGGCCTGGCAGCAGCAGTACCAAGAGCAACAAGCTCAGAATGCGTTACAGTATCAGCAAATGATGCTGATGATGCAACAGCAATCTCAGCAACAGGCCGAATCTCAGCAGCAATGGATGGAAATGATGCAGCAAGGGCAGGGTTTCCATCCACAACCACCTCCTCCAGCAATTGGTAATCCCGTGTTCCGGGAATATAATAGGCATCACCCTCCGGAGTTCAATGGAGAAGGTGAGCCTCAAGAAGCAAGAAAGTGGATTAAGCAGATGGAGAAGATCTTTAGAATGGCTGAGTGCTCAGAAGAGGACAAAGTGGTCTATTCCACAAACCAACTCAGAGGCGCAGCAGAAGACTGGTGGGAATCTGCTCAGCGCAGGATGGAAGCCAATGGTGTAGAAGTGAATTGGGTAAATTTTAAAGAAGTGATGCTGGAAAAGTATTTACCTTTGTCTTACAAGGTAAAGAAGGAGCAAGAGTTCTTAGAGTTGAAACAGGGTAGCATGTCGGTGGCTGAGTTCACCAAGAAGTTTGAGGAGCTGTCCTACTATTCTACACACAACGAGTATGCCGAGAATGAAGTGTGGAAAATGAATCAGTATAAACGAGGCTTGAGGCGAGATCGACACTGCAGTAAGTCTCCAAAGAACTGCAAGTTACGATGAATTGGTACATGATAGCTTGGTGGTCGAAGCAGGACTTGCAAAGACCTCAAAAGAAAGATCAGTGGCTTTTGAAAGAAGGAAGAGCAGGATGCAGGATAAGTATCATGACAAGTTGAAACCGAAGGGGTCACCTCAAAGGGGTAAACAGACGTATTCACCGAAGGCTGGTGCTATTTGCAACAATTGTGGGAAGTCACATTATGGCGAATGCATGAAGGGTACAGGTATTTGTTATGGATGTAAGAAGCCGGGGCATATTATTGCAAATTGTCCAGAACGGAGGAATAGAAGTGGAACTGAAGGAACTACCACTAGCAAAGGAAGGGTGTATTCCCTTGATGGTGCAAAGGCCTTGGCAAATGAAGATCTGATTGCCGGTATGTGTTATCTTGGCTCATACCCAGTAAAAGTTCTTTTTGATTGTGGCGCTTCATGCTCTTTTATTTCATATAAATGTGTGGAGACGCTTCAATTATCTTTGTCTCCGTTGAATCCTCCCATGTTAGTATCCACCGCTACTGAAGGCGGAATTGAGGCAAGTTATGTTTGTGAAAACTGTCCTATCACCGTGTCTAGTAAGACTTACTATGTTGATCTAGTGTGTCTCCCGATGGAGCAACTTGACGTGATATTAGGCATGGATTGGCTCTCTGCTAACCATGTGTATATTGGATGTTCAGAGAAAAGTATTTATATGCCGACCAGTGATACGGCGGAAGGTGTGGCTTTATCTGAATTGATTAACCGCACCCATCAGTTAATCCAATTCATTTGTGCTCAAGATAAGGGATTTTATGTTATGCTCACTGTGGCTTCAGAATCCGAGTTAAGTCTCAGTGATATTCCGGTTGTGAATGAATACTTAGATGTTTTTCCTTCAGAAGTGACTAGTTTACCTCCAGAGCGTGAGGTGGAGTTTTCAATTGATTTGATTCCAGGAGCGGAGCCAGTATCCGTGGCACCGTACAGAATGTCACCAACAGAGCTGAAAGAGCTGAAATCTCAACTCGAAGAATTAATCCAGAAGCACTTTATCAGACCCAGTGTGTCACCTTGGGGTGCTCCAGTTTTGTTAGTCAAGAAAAAGGATGGAAGCATGAGGCTGTGTATAGACTACCGCCAACTTAATAAGGTGACTATCAAGAACAAATATCCTCTTCCAAGGATTGATGATCTCTTAGATCAGCTAAAAGGAGCAACGGTATTTTCCAAAATTGATCTTCGGTCAGGTTACCATCAAATCCGTATCAAGTCTTCAGATGTGTCTAAGACGGCGTTTCGAACGCGTTACGGACACTATGAATTTTTGGTTATGCCTTTCGGTGTAACTAATGCTCCAGCCGTATTCATGGATTACATGAACAGAATATTTCAACCTTACCTCGATCAATTTGTGGTGATATTCATAGATGACATCTTGATTTATTCTAAGGATCCTCAGGAACATGCTCAGCACTTGAGAATTGTTTTGGACGTCCTCAGAGACAAACAGTTATATGCTAAATTTAGCAAGTGTGAGTTTTGGCTATTTGAGATTAAGTTTTTGGGTCATGTTATTTCTCAAGGAGGAGTAGCCGTTGATCCATCCAAAGTTGAAGCTGTACTAAGTTGGGAAAGACCTAAGAATGTAGCAGAGGTCAGGAGCTTTCTAGGCTTGGCAGGTTATTATCGGAGGTTTATTATGAAATTTTCTCAGATTGCCTTACCTTTGTCACGCCTTACCAGAAAAGATGTACCCTTTATTTGGGACGAAGAATGTGAAGAGAGCTTCAGAGTTCTGAAAAGAAAGTTGACTAAAGCGCCAGTGTTGGCAATACCAGATCCTGAAAAGAGATACACCGTGTTCTGCGATGCATCCTCCAAGGGACTGGGAAGTGTACTTATGCAAGGAGAGAACGTGATAGCTTATGCATCTAGACAGCTCAAGACTCATGAAGAGAATTACCCCACTCATGACCTCGAGCTAGCAGCCATAATTTTTGCATTGAAGATATGGAGGCATCATTTGTATGGTGCACAATTTGATTTGTTCAGCGATCATAAGAGTTTGAAATACTTGTTTGATCAGCGAGACCTCAACATGAGGCAAAGACGATGGATGGAATACTTGAAGGACTTTGATTTTGATCTGAAATACCATCCAGGAAAAGCAAATGTGGTAGCTGATGCCTTGAGTCGTAAAGCTTTAGTTAAAGCTGAAGTAATGATGCATACATGTAGGTTACATGAGAAGTTCAGAGATCTTAACCTTCATGTTACAGAGTTAGAAGGTGGCATCTTGCTGAACAAGATGGATATTATGTGTGACCTACGGTTTAGGATTGCACAAGCTCAATCTGTGGATATGGACCTTCAGAGGAAAGTTGGCCAAGCAGGGTTTTCATGGGCACCAGATGGTATGGTATTGTTTGAAGGAAGGGTTTATGTTCCGAATGATATGGAATTGAAAAGGTTGATTTTAGAAGAAGCGCACAAGAGCAGTTTCAGTATTCATCCCGGTACCACCAAGATGTATCAAGATTTAAAAAGAGAGTATTGGTGGCCTAGTATGAAAAGAGATGTGGCGGAATTTGTGTCGCGATGCATTGTATGTCAGCAGGTGAAGATTGAACATCAAAGGCCTGCGGGAATGTTAGTACCTTTGGAGATTCCATTATGGAAATGGGAAGATATAACCATGGATTTTGTGAGTGGATTACCTCGAACACAGCGAGGACATGACTCAATTTGGGTAATAGTGGACCGGTTAACCAAGTCAGCTCACTTCTTGCCGGTTAAGACTACTTACCGAGCTTCTCAGTATGCCGAGTTATTTATTTCGGAGATTGTGAAACTCCATGGTGTGCCAGCTAGCATTGTGTCTGATAGAGATCCCATTTTCACATCGCACTTTTGGAAAGCTTTTCAGAAGGCTTTGGGAACAAGATTAAAGATGAGCACGTCCCATCATCCTCAGACAGACGGACAATCCGAAAGAACTATTCAGACGTTAGAGGACATGTTACGGGCATGTATCCTGGAAGATGGAGGAAGTTGGAACGACCACCTTCCACTGATTGAATTTTCTTACAATAACAGTTACCATTCTAGCATTGGAATGGCACCATATGAAGCTTTGTATGGTAGGAAATGTAGAACCCCACTCTGCTGGGCTGAGGTTGGAGATAAGAGTATATTGGGACCTGAGATAATTCAGGAGACGACCTTAAAGATTAAATCCATTCAGGATAAGATGAGAACAGCCCAAAGTCGTCAGAAAAGTTATGCTGATAAGCGACGAAGACCCTTAGAATTTGAAGAAGGAGACCATGTATTCCTTAAAGTTACACCCAAGTTGGGGTTAAGAGGAGCATTCAGGACTAAGAAACTTTTCCCAAGGTATGTTGGAACATTTCAGATACTTCGACGAGTCGGTCCGGCAGCTTATCAGTTAGCGCTGCCACCGGCCATGTCAGGTTTACATGATGTTTTCCACGTCTCTCAGCTGAGGAAGTTCATTCCCGATCCTTTCCAACCAGTGGAACTGGACAGTATTGATTTGAGATCGGACTTGACTTTTCAACCTGAACCAGATCGAATAATTGATCGTGATGTTAAGTCTTTGCGGAACAAAGAAATTCCTATTGTTAAAGTTGTTTGGAAAGGTTCTCCCGACGGCGAAGCGACGTGGGAGTTAGAGTCAGAAATGCAAGAGCACTATCCACATTTATTTTTAGGTAAATTCTAAATTTCGAGGATGAAATTTCTTTAAGGGGAGTAGATTGTAATATCCCGCTCATAAGTATCAGTTATCAATGTTAAAGACTTGAGAAGCAAGCAAGAAAAGTAAGTAATTTAGAGGAAATGGCAATTTTGTAATTAATGCTAAGGGGGGAGTTTAATTAAAATGGGACAAGATATTTGTTTCTACTCATTTATCCATTCTTTCCTCACCACTCCAAATCAGAATTTTGTTCCTTCCCACCCCATCTCTCACGCCCCCAATCTCATCATACCAACATCCAACCAAACTTCAATCTAAACCCTAGTGAGAAATCTTGTAAGAAAGCTTGGGTTGGAAGCTAGTTTAAGGGAAAGAAAAGAAGAACAAGGAAGAACCAAGGGAAGAAGTAGATTGGAGCAAGCTAGGGCTTTGGTTTCAGGACTTAATCAGCACCATTTGAGGTTAAGGTGAGCTCCACAGGGTTTTAGAACCCGTTTAAGTAAGTTTGTAAGTTTACAGCTTAATTACCTAGTTTAGGGTTTTTAGTACCTAATTGCCTTTCCATGTTAATCCTTGATTATTCGTGATGTATACTGGCTATATGCTTTAGAAATTGAGCCTTAAAGATGTTATGATGTCTGGGTATGTTGAATAAGCTGAAATGGTGAAAAATCACGTTTAAAACTTGCCAAATGCTGTCTAACTGCAGGTAAAATCGTGTCACGATTTTCCAATCGTGTAACGATTTCACAGGCAGGAACAAACACATTTTCTGGGTAGAAAATCGTGTCACGATTCCCAAATCGTGACACGATGGGAGCATTGGCAGAATATGTTGTTTTTTCATCACTTCTCGCACCATTCCGGCTTTCTAATGCTACCTCGGACTCCATAACGATAAGTAGTGATTAAGTGTTGCTAATAGGCATAGAAAGACCCAACCTTTGGGGAATGTATGGATGAATTATAGAAGAGGAAAGGTACTAAGATAAGAGAGGATTATACTAATCCATAAGAAGTCATAGTGATGCCAAGAAACTAGTTTAGGGTTTATCCTTTATGAAACAACGATATGAACTTGTTTTAGTTTATACGACATCAAGAATGATACGATGATTAAGCTTAGAACCTTTATAGGTTAAGCACTATGAATGATCACTTAAGGTATAAGATTATGATACGATATGTTATACGTTATGATCACGTGTTCAGCAGACTCCGGGATACGCCGGATGGGATTTCTCCGAAAGGGCTATCCACACGTAAGTTAAAAGAATATAAGCATGTCCATCAGGCTCCGGGATTCGCCGGATGGGACTTCTCCGAGAGGGTTGTCCACATGTAAAGTAAGATGTGTCCAGCAGGCTCCGGATTATGCCGGATGGGGCTTCACCGAGAGGGTTGCCTACACAAAGATAAGAGGAGTCCGGTGTTAGCCTGATATGATAGGAATTTCACCGGTATGATGGGAGATGTACTTCGGGGTTACTCCACCCGGATGCACTCCGTAAAACGAACCAAGATAATGTTATGTTTGTTCAACCCTAACTGCTAACTTAAGATACGAAAGACGAATATGTATATTTTATATGTAATACGAAATATGATGATTAGTTCCTAGTGAACGGGATGTGATCATAGGATGTCCCCAAGATCACTCCGTATAAGTCTAAGATTAAAAATGGAACATGATATGAATGAGATAAGATGATGAAGCGATCCTAGGTTCCCCTTGATCGCGATAAAAGTAAAGAATGATGGCGATCGTAGGTATCCCCGAGATTGCCAAGAGTAGGCACGGCGACCCTAGGTTACCCCCCGTGGTTGCCAACAGTTGGTAGGCTAGGAGCTCACTGAGACGTTATGTCTCATCCCTTTCCTTCTGGTGCAGGTTCTTCGCAGGTAGCACGACGAAAAGGTAAAGAGAAAGCTACGGACTGATCGTGCTGCTTATGTTTTATTATATGGACATTTATATAAGAATGATGTATCATGATGTATATTATGAAGAATGTTTTGTATCGGATAATGAGTTGTATGATAAACTTATGCATAGTATAATTATTACCAATCTTTCTGTATTGTATTTAATGTACCCGGTACGAAATTTTAATACTCGTAAGAGATCCTAGGCAATCTCTATATGGGTGTTACAGCAGAGGAGTGACATCAACGGTAATAGTGGATGTGTGGCTGTGAGGTCGGATGTTATGGAGGATGAGGTTGAGAATGACTTGTGCTGGTCTATTCATGTGGTGCCTATGAGCTCTAAATGGTTGATTTGATGGATTTAGCACATAGGATTTTCCTGGAAGGAAGATTGCTTCAGCTATCTCAGCATGGTGCCAATTGCCCCTATTTTGGTGTTGATGAAAAGCGCAAAGCGCATCATGTGGGAGGTCAATTGGGTTACCGAGATAAGCATTGATAGCATCTCGGTCAAATTGGATGGCTCGGCCACGCACCATGGTTTGGTATGGAAATTCTGCATCTGGGTCAGAGGGGATAGAGTTGGCATAGAACTCCCGGATAATGTCAAAATTCAAATGTGTTGGAGGTCTCACTAATACCCCCCATTGGCGTGAATTAATCATGGCAGCAATACCCCGGTAAGTTCCATTTTCTGAAATGATGAACTCCTTCTCCGACCAGAATTTCCTTTCAAGAAGCTCAGAATGCCTCTGTTGTTGACGAGGGCCTACGAACCGTGTAGGATCAAAAGGACCTTGCCCTTGCGATCGAGAGGAACTAGCAGCTGTTGTTGGCTTCTTGCTTGTGGAAGCGGTGGTACATTTTGGCCCCATTCCTATATACACAAGAGAGACTATCGGTAATACAATTAAGTAAGAATTCATGAAAAAAATATAGGTTCTGTGTCTGCTAAATTCGCAGTGTGAAGTAAAGCGTGGCTCTTGATAAGTGCCTGAAAGTGGTTAAATTGTTCATTTAATTAAGGCACTTATGTTACTTATTTCACAAGTTATCATAGGATAAGCCCATATTTATGGTTCAAATGCTATATTTGTGATCCTATGCCTTACCCCATGTTATTATTGCAGGAAATTTATGCTTGATCATGCTGAGCAAAGGAAAATGAAGTTTTTATCAAAGCCTCGCTACAAGTGCACGCTTCCTCGCTACAAGCGAGGATAGGCAGGGATTTTGAAGGTTTCATCGCTTCAAGCGCCAGATGCCACGCTACAAGCGAGGATAGGCAGGGATTTTTAGAGGTTCATCGCTACAAGCGATGGACTGGTCGCTTCAAGCGACCAAGGGCGGTTTAAGGCTCCATGCTGACGTGGAGGACTCCCTTTGGCCATTAAACTTCCTCGCTACAAGCGACCAGCTCATCGCTTGTAGCGAGCGTGCAAAAATTCAGATTTTAAATAGCACTTTTGGCTCATTTTCTGAGATAATCAGTTGGAGAACTTTGAGACTTTTTCTTCCAATTGTTAGGATTGCTTTAGTAGTAGTTTAGGACTTAGTAATTAGGGCTAGAAGTAGTGATCTTCAAGGAGCAAAAGGATTGAATTGTGGAATCAACCAAGGGCTTTGGGAAATCAAGACTTTGGGTCATGA
Organism: Medicago ruthenica; assembly: GCA_018208015.1. Classification (NCBI taxonomy): domain Eukaryota; kingdom Viridiplantae; phylum Streptophyta; class Magnoliopsida; order Fabales; family Fabaceae; genus Medicago; species Medicago ruthenica. Next base: position 3,444,680 of record CM031376.1, on the reverse strand, counting down.
TCTTCATCTTTTCTCTTATCTTTTGTATAGTTGTCATGAAAATGAGCAACTAACATCCCTTTGTTGGGATTAGAGGTAATCTTTCTAGCTTTGATGTAATGAATGATTATGTGAATATATGATTTAGCAATTTAAGTGTTTATGAAGTTATTCTTGCTTTTCACTCTCATGATTGATTCAAATGATATTGACAAATACTTTTGAATCTATGTTTAAGAATAATCTTCTATCAAAATAAGAAAATCTAGAAATGGATTTGGGTTTTGATAATCGCACTAAGTTTCGGATCGTAATGCTTTCGGATCGTTTGATTGATTGGGAAATCGTCGATTAAACGATACGATCGATTTCACGATGTCATTTGGGAAATCAATGATATTGTAGAGCGATACGTGATATTTAACCTAAAACGCTAAATTCATATGCATGATTTATTTAGTACATTCTTTGCAAGATTGATGAACTCTAATTCCAATACTTTTATTCCCTATTACTTGTCGTTTTAATTCCCGCATTTACATTCAATTAGTTTATGAAACCAGTTGTACAAACCCTTAACTCAAAACAATACCGATTGTTGAACGGTTCGAAGTAACGCACCAATCCCTGTGGAGACGATAATTGAAAATACTTACTTTTGTTGTATGAAATACTGCTTCAACAAAATGGCGCCGTTGCCGGGGATTAGTGTTTTGTTATTTTGAGCATCGCAATAATTGATAGTGTTTTGAGCTTTTGTATATACCTTGTTAATATTCTTTCATTTCTTTTGTATATATAACTGTTTGGCATTAACCCTCTTTGTTATGCAAAGAAAAGTTTCTTGTTAGTTATTTGTGTTTCAGATTCTCATTGAAAGAAATCATGGCTGATCATCAAAAACTTCGCACTGCCAAGTTGCGCAGAAATGCAGAAATTCAAATTTTTCTACTTAACCTCAAACTTTATGAACCTAATTCATGCTAAACATTCTGGGTATTCATAGAGATGACTTAGAATCATAATGCTTGCAAAATCACTTCCCAAAATCGTATTTGTTTGAAAAAAATTTCAAATGGGTATCCAAAAAGAAAGTGGGAAAATTTGAAATTTTTCATGGAAGTTGTGTGCTTATGATTCTACTTCATTTACCCAACACAGAATCTAACAAGATTTGGCAATTATAGGGTCCTATTTCATGCTTCTATCAACATACACAAAATCCCCTAACATTCATGATTTTACCTAGTTACAAAAGAGAGAAATAATGAAAGAAAAACATACCTGATGCTGATTGAAGCTAGGCAAGATGCACGAAAGTTTTCACAAGTTTTGTTTGAAGTTGAAAATCTTGTGATTTTTACAGAATTTTTTTTCTTTTGTTAGGGTTTGGGTTTGAAGTTGAAAAGTGAGAAGGATAAGAGATAGAAGTTAATGCTGAGTGGTGTGGGACAGTTGTGGAAACCGGGGAAGTTAGAAAAAGAATTAATTGTGAGTTAGTGGCATTGAAATCTGTGCCTGCAAAATTCGCACACTTCGCACTGCGAAGTAAACCGTCGTACTGCGAACTCAGCTTCTGAAGCTCAGCTACTGAAGCTTCAGACTCTGAAACTTCGCACTGCGACGTAAAACTGTCGCACTGCGAATCTATCAGAGTCTGAAGATCTCAGACGCTGTCAGGAAGGGTCGCAGTGCGAAGAAAAAGTTGGCTCTGCGAACTTGACAGGTTTCAGAATTTTCAAAAATTGCAACTTTTCACAAGACTTGTCAATTTTAGCTTTACCTAAAGTTACTTAAAAGCAGTAATAAAGCAAAAATACTTACAAAATTCGGTTGCCTCCCAACAAGCGCTTGTTTTACGTCGTTAGCTCGACGCCTGTTTTGTTAGAGTGGCCAAAATGAGACGGAACGCACATCAGCCTTTGTATTCCTTTGCTTTGGGAGGAAATCCATGAACTTGCAGTATAGCTGATGTGAAGTCCATAACCTCCCTATCCAGAGTTTGTTGAGCAAGGAACATATGTCATCTATTACAAACTCAAATTCTGCCTTGCTCACTTTCATCCTCTTCTTATCACAAGTTTCTTCCTTGTTAAGAAACTGTTCCGTTTTCTCAATATCCATCACTTCTTCACTATCAACAGTTCTGGCCTCTTCAGAATCTGACCTTTCTTGAGGAAGTTCTAATTTGTGTGGTATCTCTATTTCTTCCACTAATTTACTTATACCACATCCTTCTAACGTTAACTCTTCCTCACTTTCATCAACATCGTCTTCAACAATCTCTCCGAATTCCAAAGTGAATTGATTGTTGGTCTGAACATCCATGATTCTTGATGAAAAATTTAATTGAGCTTGCAAAATTTCCAATTGGATTGATAAAGCTCTCAATCTTTGGTTGGTATTTTGCATGTTGATCATGGATTCTTGCATGAACATATTCAAAGTATTTTCTATTCTTGACATTTGTTCATCTTCAGACGAATATTGTTGATATTGTTGATACGATTCATACTCGAATGGAGTATAGAAGTTGAAATAATCATGATGATCAGCCATGATTTCCTTTATGTTGAGAATCTGAAACGAGTGTAACTAACAAGAAAATTTTCTTTGTATAACAAAGAGGGTTAATGCACACACAGTTTAATAATGTACAAAAGAGAAGAAAAATATTAACAAGATAAATATAAATGCTCAAAACAATACAAATTATTGCAATGCTCAAAATATCTAAACACTAATCCCCGGGAACGGCGCCATTTTGTTAGTTGCGTAACAAAAGTAAGTATTTTTAAGCCGTTCAACAATCGTTATTGTTTTGAGTAAGGGGTTTATAACTTGTTTGCATCTAAACTATTGGAATCTAAAAGCGGAAATAAAGATTACAAGTAATAGGGAATAAAAGCGTTGGAATCGGAGTTTATCAATCTTGCATCGAGTATAATCTAAAAATCATGCATATGAATTCTAGCGTTTTAGCGAAAATATCACGTATCACTCAACAACGTCATTTGTGTCCAATAAAGTCGTGAGATCGATCGTATCGTTTAATCGACGATGTCTCAATCTATTAAACGATTCGAAAGCTTTACGTTCCAATACTTTATGTGATTATCAAAACCAAATTCCATGTCTAGAATTTATTATTTTGATAGAAGATTATTCTAAACCTAGATTCGAAAGTATTTGTCAATAACAATTAAACCAAGCATGAGAATGAAAAGCAAGAATAACTTCAATAACACATAAATTGCTAAAATCATATATTTAAAGATCAAAGATTACATCTAAGCATAGATAGAGTACCTCCAATCCCAACAAAGGGAAGTTAGTTGTTCATTTTCATGACAACTGTACAAAAGTTTAAAGAAAGATGAAGATCCAAGCCTAAGTCTTGATTTCCCAAAGTCTTAGTTGATTCCACAATCCTTTCACTCTTGTTCCTTGAAGATCACAGCTTCTAGCCCTATTTTCTGTCTAAAAACTAAATCCTAAAATATTACTGAACTGTAAAAATAAGCTATCCTCTGATCATTATTCAAAAAAGACTGAAACAAAGCTTAAATACTAAAAGCTGAAAGTGACACATCGCTCTGTGAAATTAACTTCGCTCGGCAAAATAAGCTTTCTTTGCCAGTTGCTTTCTGCCACGTCTTCAAATAGCCTTTAAACCGCCTTGATTTCGCTGAGCGATGATAAATTTCGCAGAGCGAAATCATGACTCCCCTGTTTCAGAAAATCCCTGCCTGAACTCGCCATTCACTCGCCAAGAGCTCGCTGGGTGAGATTCTTCAATCTTCTCTTATTGATTTCTTGCTATTTTCAAGTCTTGGCTTGCTTTTTCCTACACAAATGGGGAAGAATAAGGCATACAAAGAATAATTGGCATTTATTCATAAATTCCATGCTTTTCCTAAGATAACTTGCAAAATAAGTAACTAAAAGCCTTATAAAAAGTCATGTATTTATTCATTTCTTGCCACTTACCAGTAACTTGCAGCATGTCACTTTCAAATCTTGAAGAAGGTAGAGAAGCCATTGCAATTCACAACTAGCAAAAGAAAGGGCTCTATATTCTGCTTCAGACGAAGTTCTGGCAATTGTGTGTTGTTTCTTTGCTCTCCGTGAAATCAGAGAAGAACCAAGAAAGAAACAATATCCTGAGGTTGATCTTCTAGAATCTCTGCATCTGTGAACCCAAGTAGTTGTAAAGTGGAATCTCTTCTGAAAAGCAATCCTTGACCAGGTGTGCCTTTGAGGTATTTAACCACCCTACAAGCTGTGTCATAGTGAGTAATGGTTAGAGCACTTAAGAATTGACTCAATTGTTGAGTTACAAAAGCTATATCAGGTCTGGTAGTAGTAAGGTACAAGAGTTTTCCCACAAGTCTTCTGTAGCTTAGTATGTCCTCAAAAGGCTTTTAAATATCATGATGTAAGTTGATAGAAGGATCAAAAGGTGTTGGAACAGGTTTGGCACCAAGCAACCCAATATCATGCAAGAGATCAAGACAATATTTTCTTTGGCAAATACTGATTCCAATTATGGAATGAGCTACTTCTATGCCTAAGAAATATTTGAGCTTTCCAAGATCCTTGATCTTAAACTTTGCATCAAGTGCTCCTTTAATTCTATTTATCTCAGTCATGGAATCTCCTGTCAAGATGACATCATCCACATATACAAGGAGAGCAGTAAAGGTGAAATCAGTATGCAAAGTGAAAAGAGAATGATCTGAAGTAGATTGCTTGTAACCTTGATTGAGTAAGAATCTTGTCAATTTTTCATACCACTTTCTACTGGCCTGTTTCAAACCATAAAGGGATTTTAACAACTTGCAAACCTGATTTGGCTTGGGACTAGTAACACCTTGTGGAACAGACATATAAACCTCTTCAGTCAAATCTCCATGCAGGAAAGCATTGTTCACATCTAGTTGATTTAAGTGCCATGAATTGATAGATGCTAAAGCAATGCGAGTTCTGACAGTGGTTATTTTAGCTACAGGTGAAAAAGTATCAAAGAAATCAAATCCTTCAACTTGATTGTACCCTTTTGGCTACCAGTCTAGCCTTGTATCTTTCTATAGTCTCATCTGATTTGTGCTTTATCTTATAAACCCATTTACTTCGTATAGGTTTGATATTTGGTGGAGTGTCCACAAAAATCCATGTCTTGTTTTGCTTTAATGCACTCAGTTCAGATTCCATGGCTTTCACCCAACAATCTTGACTGCTTGCTTCTTTGTAACTACTAGGTTCTGAAGCATACGTAATTGCCAAAGCAAACTTCTGGTGGGATTCAGAAACATTGTTGAGTGAATGAAAATGTTTAATGGGATAGAGTATACCTGAAGATGCTTGCTTGACTGATTCTTTTGAAAGATTGCACACATAGTCAGATAAGTGTTTGGGTTTCTGTACATGTCTGGTGGACTTTCTAAGGACAATATCTTGAGATTCAGGTAAGACAGGATGAGGTAGTTGCAGATTATTGTCATCAGTAGTAGTAACTTGTATCTCAGGTTCATAAATGTTAGGGTCTGGCTCTTTATGTATGTTAGGCTCATGGCTAGCAGGTGTATGTGTAGGTGGTGATGGGAGCTCAGTAGTAGGAGTGATGGGATGATTGGAGTAGTATTGCCATTGAAAAGGTTGATTAGGATTAGAGTAAGGAAGAATATGTTCATGATAGGTTACATTTCTAGAAGCAAAAATAGTTCTATTGTTCAGATCAAATAATATGGCACCTTTGACACCTTGCTTGTAACCTAAGAAAACAGACTTCTTAGCTCTAGGATCCAGTTTAGTTCTATGATTTTGTAAAGTTGAAGCATAACAAAGACAACCAAAAACCTTAAAATCATTGAGATCAGGATGGTGACCATATCTAAGAAAATAAGGAGATTTGTTTTGCAATAGAGGAGTGGGAATACGATTGATGATGTATATAGCATGTAGAACAGAATAAGACCAAAATTGTTTAGGTAATTTGGACTGGAAGAGCAAGGCTCTGGCAACATTCAATATGTGATGATGTTTTCTTTCAACCCTCCCATTTTGTTGGGGAGTTTCCACACAACTTGGTTGATGTTCTATGCCCTTAGAAGAATAAAAATCAGGCATAAGAAATTCAGGACCATTATCAGTCCGAACAATTTTAACTTTGCAAGCAAACTGGTAAGGGAATCCCTATCTCGTCTACTTTACCAAGGGGAGGAGAATAAAATTAATATGCAATATTGAACACCAAAACTTCATCCTTCAATGGAGTCCTCTTCTGCTCAGCAAATTCCTATCATGCAACAATATCAACTTGATTTGGTTCTGAATCCAAAGATATTAAACTCGGGTGAAAGTTATTTAGCGGTGTTATGTTAAAAAATCGTTGATTTCAACAACCTATCTACAAATGGGTATGATGTTCTTCCAACAATGATTGCTCAGAATTGGGAATCATATTTTCAGATGCTACATGGTCGTATCTACCCTGTGTTGGTTAAGCATTTATGGGTTCATGCATCTGCTACTCAAAAGAACACTATTTCTTATGTGATGGTTGTCAATGTCTCGATCGCTCAAAATCACCTTGCTAGGTTAATCAATTGTGAAGAATAAGTGGTTGTAATTCACAAGATGGGTGAGAAAAGAAAAGATACTGCTATTGTCAAGCACTATTTATCTAAAAATCCTAGAATCTTAAAAAAAAAAAATCAAAGATCCTAGAAAGGCATTGAAGGTCTCAAATCTTGACAATAAATTCAAGTTATTGCATATAATTCTACTGACTACTATCACTCCTAGACCCATGGAAAATGTTGTTGACTACATCACTTGGGATCAAAAGTTCATTATGTGTCACATGGATAAAAGGAAGAAGATCAACTTACTTATAATTATGTTTAGATATTTCAGAGATTGTATCACTGACTCTAGAGATGGTAACAAGCCCAAGACATGGATTCCTTATGGAAGACTTATTTATGAACTTTTGTACCAAGGGAAAGTTATCCCCCTTCCTGAAAGAATAACTTCATGAAAAAATGAATGTTGAGGACTTTGTAGTTGTATCTAGAAAGTCTTTCAATGCTCATAGTATAATATGTTGGAACAAAATGTATGAACAACTCTCTTTTGAGTTTTGATGATAACAAAGTGTTAAAAAGAAAATTGGATATGCTAATACTTGATTCTAGTGTGCAGAACCATGTACTTAAAGATTGGTATCTAACAATGGTTATGAAAGAACAAGTTAAGAGCAAGAAGGAAAATATGGAAGCTTGTGTTGCAAGGCTGAATAAAATCAGTGTCTGAAGCAGCTTCTGAAGACAAAATCTGAAGCAGCTTCTGAAGACCAGCTTCTGAAGGCAGTGTCTGATGAACAGTGCGTCTGAAGACCAGGTTCTGAAGAAGTGCTTCTGATGAACAGTGTCTGATGCCAGCGTCTGAAGGCAGCTTCTGATGAACAGTGCCTGAAGCCAGCTTCTGAAGAGAAGCTTCTAAAGTCTGAGATTCAGCAGTCAATGTTTGCAACTGTCAACAGTGAAGTACTGTACTGTCAGAACAGCTCAATGGAACAGTTGTCACCCTGTACGAAACATTCTCCATGTTTTAAGGAAACAATTCAAATTCCTTTGAACTGCTGCTCTGTTTTCTCACACAATGTCAGGGAAGAAATTTATGCTGAACATAGCTTCTAATTGCAATGGCTCTTTTGATGACCTGGCAATCTTCTCAACAGCTCTTTAATTCTCTATAAAGGATTGAAGATTTGAAGAAGAAGAAGAAGATTAAGACTCACAAGACTGCAAAAACCAGAAAGTGCTATACTCTGATTCTTACAAACCTTTTTATCTTAGAATTCCTTAAGCATAGAGTCTCAAACTGTGTTGTATTTTGTGAACACCACTGATTGTATATCAAGTGTTCAACTCAAACATATTCTTTGTAATTCTGTTTGATTAAAAGTCTCTAGCCTGCGTGCTTGAGCAATCAAAAGTCTCATCCTTTGTGGTTGAGCAAGGAAGTCTCATCCTTTGTGGTTGAGCAAGGAAGTCTCATCCTTTGTGGTTGAACAAGGAAGTCTCATCCTTTGTGGTTGAGCAAGGAAGTCTCATCCTTTGTGGTTGAGCAGGGAAGTCTCTTACTCTGTGTTTGAGCAAGGAAGTCTTGGACTGTGTGTCTGAGCAAGGAAGTCTCTTACTCTGTGTTTGAGCAAGGAAGTCTCATACTGTGTGTGTGAGCAAGGAAGTCTCTATGCTTTGTGCTTCAGCAATTGTAACCGTTTGATTATAGTGAAAAATCTCTTGTTAATAACAAGGGGACTAGACTACTTTCGGATTATGGAAGGAACCAGGACAAACTCTTGTGTGTCTCTCCCTCTCTCTCATTTATTTCTTAACCACTGCTAAACAACTCTGAAAATAGTTTTGGAATCTGATCAATATCTGATTCTGAACTAACCAAAGTTTTTGAGAAAGTGAAATTCTTGCCAGGCAATAAGACAGAGTTACCAGGTTCTGAACCAAACAGGTTCTGAACAATACGCAGGACACAATAGATTGAAAAAACAGAGCACAAGTAAACACAATGCAAGAGCAGCAAAATAAAGTGCAGGAAAGTAAAAGGCACAGAGGTTTGTTAACCCAGTTCGGAGTAAACACCTCCTACTCTGGGGGATACCAATCCAGGAAGGAAATCCACTATAGGATTTAACCCTTAAGACTCAAGACATTGACTCCCAGTTCCCAGCCTAAGCAATTAAACTCCTTCTAGTCTGATTTCTACCCAACTCTTGAGTATTAGAAAACCTCTAACTTCCTATTCAAGTAACTAAACCCAGTTACTGAACCCCTTAACCAAAATCACTCTGTTTTTAAGAAAACTTCAAAAACACAAAGACTTCATTCGTACCTAAAGGCTTAGAATGAATTACAACTCTATAAAACTCTAAACCAACTCAAACAATGAGTGGTGCACAAATAAAGCTAGAAGCTTACACAACCTAAGACTCAATTTTCTGAATTATACTCTGTTCTACGTACGTCTTCAAAACATAGCAGCAACCTCCTTTTATAGAATTTAGTAGCTCTTCTTAATTCTGTAGCCAATCTTCTAAATTGATTTGTTTTTGAATTATGATTGGTCCAATAAGGAAACAAATAAAACCACATTGTATCTTTGAAAGATTATATCAGGAAAATACGTGTTTCCATAACAATAAACCAAATCTTCAATAAATCTTCTCCAAATCAATCCAGCATTCTAGAAGCAATATGCGTGAATAATTCCTTGATAAATCTTGCCAAGATTCGCGTAGAAACAACTTGAAAATAACCATCTTCTGATGAAGTCAACTAAAGTCAACGCTGGCATCAGACTCTGAATCAGCTTCTGAACTGCTACAGTGCTTCTGATGAAGCATTCAGCTTCTGAAGTCATTTTGAGCTTCTGAACAGCTTCAAATGAAATTTCTTGCAACGGAAGACTTGTTATAAATATGGAGATGCTTCTAAACAACACACTGGGTTTGCCAAAATATGCAGCCAATCACCAAAAGACTCAACAGAAAGAAAAGAAAAATCCAACACAATTCAACCCCCCCTTCTTGTGTTTTTCTCACCTTCAGTTTGTATTAGAGCTCCAGTTCTGATATTCAATCACTTAACAGTGAGTCAGTATAGATCCTGAGAAAAACATGCCTTCTGGTGAATCCACATCTAGAGGTGGTGGTGGTGATTATGGTACAGATAACAAGCAATCTCACTCACACAATAAACCTCCTATGTTTACTGGTGATGCTGAGAAATTTTCTTGGTGGAAAAGCAAGATGTACAGCCACATCATTGGAATTGATGACTCCTTATGGGATATCATAAAAGATGGAATAACTATACCAGTTGATGAAGAAGGAGTAGCTATCAACAGAAGAGGTCTTACTGATGCTGAAAGAAAGATCTACAAAAAGCATCACAATGTAAGAGGTATCATTGTGGATTCTCTACCTCACAATGAGTACTTGAAGCTGAATGATAAATCAACAGCTAAAGCCATCTTCACCTCTCTCTACTCTAACTATGAAGGAAACAAGAAGGTTAGAGAAGCAAAGGCAAACCTTCTGGTTCAGCAGTATGAGCTGTTCAGAATGAAGGAGGATGAAAATATTGAGACTATGTTCTCAAGATTTCAGACTCTGGTTTCTGGACTTCAAATTCTGAAGAAGAGTTACTCCACTGCTGATCATGTGAACAAGATCCTCAGAAGTCTACCATCTAAATGGAGACCTAAAGTGACATCTATTGAGGAAGCTAAAGATCTAAATACTCTAAGTATTGAAGATCTTATAAGCTCTCTCAAAGTGCATGAACTAGGACTCAATAAAGATGAACCTGTTAGTAAATCTGAGTCTATAGCACTTAAATCCAAAGGAAAGTCTTCAAAAGCTCTAAATGCTTCTAAATCTGATGAAGAATTTCCTGAGGGAAGTTCTAAAGAAGATTCAGAAGCTGAGGAGCTGGCAAGGCTTTCTAAAAGAATTAAGTGCTTGATGAAGAGACAAAAGAAATCTTATAACAGGAGCAGCAACTTCAAAGGATCTGGTTCCAATAAGGAAGAAGAGAATGGATGCTACAACTGCAAAAGAACTGGTCACTTTATAGTTGATTGTCTAGATTTTCAAAAGGACAAATCAAAGGAGAAATTCAGAAGGACCAACTCAAAGTCAGGCAACTTCAAAGACAGATTCAGGAAAAGTCTTATGGCTACATGGGATGAGCTTGACAATGAATCTGAGTCTGAGAATGAAGATGAAGAAGAAGCAAATCTAGCTCTAATTGCTACAACATCTTCTGATGAAGAATCAGGTTCAGACTCTGAAGATGAGGTATATTCTGAACTCACACGTTCTGATCTTATTGATACAGTTAAGGATCTTATGAACCACCTCAGAAGCAAGTTAAATCAATTAAAATCTTTGAAAAAGAAAAATAACTTGCTGGCTGATGAGAATCTTCAACTTCAGAATCATATCAATGAGATTGATGAAGAAGTTAAAGAACTCAGAGAAATGGTTCATAAGAAACCTAATGAAGTTCCAAGTAAACATGAAATTTCTCTTCAAGATTTTATCTTAACTAGAATCAACATAAGTAAGATTGCTTATATGATCTATAATATCAGCAGAAACAGAGGAGAAGGTATTGGTTTCAAAAATGATCCATTTAATTTTTCAAAAGAAACAAACCTACCATCCTGTTCTGGAGATATTATGAAAGGTACCAAGGTGTATTTTGTACCTGCATCTGAGATTTCTCAGAAACAGAATTTACCAGAAACAGAGACTGCTGACTCTGAAGTTCTGAACTGCTCAAAATCCAAAACTTCTAAACCTAAGGGAAAGATGAAGGCAAAATTTAAAACTTTGCCAAAGTCTAAACCAAAAGGTTCTAAGTCTAAGACTATGAGGAAAACAGACTTTAAATCTGAAAAGGTTCAAAGTCTGAAGAGTTCAGAACCTAAGACAAGCAAGTCTCAAACTCTGAAAAATTCAGACTCAAATTTTCAAAAGGCTGTGTTTATGAAACCTTCAAGGAATAATAAACCAGTTTATACAAAACCTTTCACATCTCAGAATGTCAGACAAAGGATATAAAAGAAAGTCAATCTGTCATCTGATTCTTATTGTATTAAGAAAGGTCAGAAAGGTTACCTTGTGTCAGGAGCAGACAAAACTGAAGTTCTTAACAAATCAGAATCTTCTACTTCTGAATCCAAGATTCTGAACAAATCAGAATCAAAGACTCTTAAGTCCAAAGTTCTGAAGAAAACAGAACCCAAGTCTTCAAAGGTTCAGACTCTAAAAAACTCAGAACCAAAGATCTTCAAGTCTAAGGTTCTGAAGAAATCTGAGTCAAGACCATTGAAAGCTCAGGTTCTGAAGAACTCAGTATCTGATACTAAGACTTATTCAAGATTAAAGGATTCACATCCAAGGTGTCTGAACAAGTCTGAGTCCTATAACTCTAGACACAAGGTGCAACAAAAGACTAAACCTTTCAGAACTAACCCAAGAGGACCCATATGGGTACCTAGGTTTGAAATTATTTCTGTTGCAAATATGATAAAGAACCAAACTAAAGGGGAAGTCATGGTGCCTGGGCAATGGCTGCTGGCATTACATAACAGAAGGAAAGTCTATGTTCCAAACACTGACCATGAAAGAGGGAGGAACTGTGGAATCTGGAGGAAACCACAAAGGCTGGATCATTGGAACTGAGCTAGCTGACACTTCTCCTGAAGCCAATCAAGAACATTGTTGGAACAAAAATGGGTGTTCAGCAACAAACTGAATGAACAAGGAGAGGTAGATCAGAAGCTCAACAGAGGTATGTTTTGTTCTCTGTTGTACTTAACAGCTTCTACACAAATGTGAAAGACTATCAGATTCATGAAAACAGCATACCCATCTTTGTGATATTACTGATGTAATCTATTTGTCTAAAAATTCATTTCTTCATTCTAGAGCCAAGCATATTGAAATTAAACATGCATTTCATCTCTTATAAAATTGATTGACTCTGAATAGAAACTAAGAATCTGAAGTTCATCAGAAACTAAGACTTATTACACGCTCATTTTTGAGAGTCTGAAGAAAGTTCAGTTTCTGAAAACATCAGAGTCTGAGTTTCAGAATCTGAATTTTTGACTTCTGATAAAACTCATTATAAGTGGACACTTTACACATGGCCCACTAATAAGAGTGAATCTGAACTGTAGTCTAACACATGGTCAGAATTTGATAAGTTATAACTCTGGGCAGTGATGAATTTAAGCTTTGAAAGTTGTACTTTATCCCTCCTAAGGTCATTAATGTGCAGGTGTGTTTAAATGTTTTTCTGTTTCTGAAAAGTTTTAACAAACACACTCAAAAAACAGTTTTCAGTTTTCATCTTATGTGTTCAGTTTTCAGAACCAGTTTAAAAACTCTCAAACAATTCTGTCTGAAATAGTTCAGCAGTACTGAACAAAATGTTCTGAACAATTGTGTCTGTAACAGTTCAGTGGTACTGAACAAAAATGCTCTGACCATTTTTATCTCACGTTTTTCACTCTCTTAAAAGTTCTTGAATTTTATTTTTGTTGATGACAAAATGGGGAGTAAAAGTAACAAGTATTTCAGGCTCTGAGCTCAGAATATAAGTTAATTTTTGATAATTAATTAACTTATGAGAACAACAGTTAATTTCTTAGCCTCTGAATTAAATTTTGTGAGATATATTGAATTTTCAATTCCGTGAATTCAACTGAATTTAAATAACTTGGATAAAACTCAAGGGGAGCTTACAAACCTCACCTTGTGAATTATTAGACTTAGGGGGAGCTTACAAACCGCAAACCCTGAAGTCAGTTTGTTATTTAAATTCTGAATGTATTTACTCTTTGATTTTTCATCTGTTTGATTTAAATGGAATTTAATTAACCTGGATAAGACTCAGGGGGAGCTTACAAACCTCACCTTGTGGATTATAAGACTCAGGGGGAGCTTACAAACCTCGGACCCTGAAGTCAACTTGTTAATTAAATTAACAACAATTTTCTATTAATTCTTATGTTTGTAATCATCAAAAAGGGGGAGATTGTTGGAACAAAATGTATGAACAACTCTCTTTTGAGTTTTGATGATAACAAAGTGTTAAAAAGAAAATTGGATATGCTAATACTTAATTCTAGTGTGCAGAACCATGTACTTAAAGATTGGTATCTAACAATGGTTATGAAAGAACAAGTTAAGAGCAAGAAGGAAAATATGGAAGCTTGTGTTGCAAGGCTGAAGAAAATCAGCGTCCGAAGCAGCTTCTGAAGACAGCGTCTGAAGCAGCTTATGAAGACCAGCTTCTGAAGGCAGCGACTGATGAACAGTGCGTCTGAAGACCAGGTTCTGAAGAAGTGCTTCTGATGAACAGTGTCTGATACCAGCTTCTGAAGAACTGCGTCTGAAGGCAGCTTCTGATGAATAGTGCCTGAAGCCAGCTTCTGAAGAGAAGCTTCTGAAGTCTGAGATTCAGTAGTCAACGTTTGCAACTGTCAACAGTGAAGTACTGTACTGTCAGAACAGCTTAATGGAACAGTTGTCACCCTGTACGAAACATTCTCCATGTTTTAAGGAAACAATTCAAATTCCTTTGAAATGCTGCTCTGTTTTCGCACACAATGTCAGGGAAGAAATTTATGCTGAACATAGCTTCTAATTGCAACGGCTCTTTTGATGACATGGCAATCTTCTCAACAACTCTTTAATTCTCTATAAAGGATTGAAGATTTGAAGAAGAAGATTAAGACTCACAAGACTGCAAAAACCAGAAAGTGCTATACTCTGTTTTACGTGACAGTTATCAAATAACTTAGGAATTCTTACAAGCCTTTTTTATCTTAAAATTCCTTAAGCATAGAGTCTCAAACTGTGTTGTATTTTGTGAACACCACTGATTGTATATCAAGTGTTCAACTCAAACATATTCTTTGTAATTCTGTTTGATTAAAAGTCTCTAGCCTGCGTGCTTGAGCAATCAGAAGTCTCATCCTTTGTGGTTGAGCAAGGAAGTCTCATCCTTTGTGGTTGAGCAAGGAAGTCTCATCCTTTGTGGTTGAGCAAGGAAGTCTCATCCTTTGTGGTTGAGCAAGGAAGTCTCATCCTTTGTGGTTGAGCAGGGAAGTCTCTTACTCTGTGTTTGAGCAACGAAGTCTTGGACTGTGTGTCTGAGCAAGGAAGTCTCTTACTCTGTGTTTGAAAAAGGAAGTCGCATACTGTGTGTGTGAGCAAGGAAGTCTCTATGCTTTGTGCTTGAGCAATTGTAATCGTTTGATTATAGTGAAAAATCTCTTGTTAGTAACAAGGGGACTCGACTACTTTCGGATTGTGGAAGGAACCAGGATAAACTCTTGTGTCTCTCTCTCTCATTTACTTCTTAACCGCTGCTAAACAACTCTGAAAATAGTTTCAGAATCTGATCAACATCTGATTCTGAACTAACCAAAGTTTTTGAGAAAGAAAAGAAAAAGCCAACACAATTCAACCCCCCCTTCTTGTGTTTTTCTCACCTTCATAATCATAATGAAGTTACTTACCAGGAAAACTGTATTAAACCGAGAAAAGCTTCTACAAATGTTCCTCCCGATCTGGATGAGATAAAAGACTATCCAATAGTTACCATGATGGATCCACCTCAAGTTAGAGAAGCTTACTTTTCCTGGGCTAAATACAACGGTATACCCATTGCTTTAGTTATTCTAGATGCTCATCTAGGTTTCTATGACAGAAAGTCTATAAGCAAGAAGAAAAGGAATCAGATAGTTGACTCTGATAAGGAACATGTTTCAAATGAAGTTCCTCAGGTAAAAAGGAAGAAAAAGGAGAAGACTCCTTCATATGATGATTTTGTAGATGATGATTCTCCATTGTCAATGGTTTTTGACAAAGGAAAAGGTATATCTCCCTATGCATCCAAATTTGTAAGTGTTCTTGAGAAATCTTCAACACCCTTACCTTTTGTACCTGCCCCAGCTCAACCATGCTCTACACCGTCATATTCTAGATTACCATCTCCACCACCATCTCAAAAAATTGACCAAAATACTTCAAACTCTCCACCATTTCAACCACCTACACAATCCACTCTTTTTTTTATCTGCATCTTCCACCACTCAACAACAAACATAAGCAAAACCATATGTGGCCAACTCTTCCATGTCCTCTTTCCTTACACACACTTTACTCCTCAAGAAACCACCCTCTGTACCATTCCTCTCTACACCCATTACTGTCACTCATATCGCCATGCAAATACTTGGTCAACCACCACACATTGTCCTTTGCTAATCATACTATTACACTTCTTCTTCTTCTTTTGATAACTCTAGGAAAGTTTGAATATTTGATAAACTGTTTACAAATTTGAACATAAAGAATCCATGTGGACCTTCACTTTCTGATCCTTTACCCTATGAATTATCCTTCGTAGCACCTAGTGAATGCTTAAACACTTCTATCCACGACCCTTGTGAACCTCACAATGAACTTGCTTTCTCTATCTGATGCACCTCTAAACTCACAATGACCGCACTTTATCCACCTCTACCAAATCAGCCTCACCTTAAGTAATTATCTCGAGAAATTGTTGCAAGGATTAACTCTATGAAGTAGGTATGAACTCACTATGAAAATCCTAAGGAGAGTGATTCAAAATGGAATGACCTACATACTTGGGTCAACAGTTATTTGGATAAACTCAAAGCCTCTGCAGTAAACAACCTTCAAGTTCATATGGATGGGTTACTCTTTTGGGTAAAGCCTTTGGAAGAGCCTTTGTAGTGAACAGCTTCCAATTGCATCTACTCAATAGAGGAAGTCAATCAAGCTACTACTTGTATCTTCTTTTCTAACTCCTTTTGGTGCTCATGTATTTGTTATTGATTCTTCAGTGCTTTCACCTCCGAAAAGGGTATTGCAAGCTCCTAGGAATGTGTCTACTTTTGAAGCTTCTACATCTTCCAGATCTTCTATTGATTTGCAGAGTTTTTCTTCTACAACTGATGCTACCTTAGATGATATGACAACTCATATTCAGGCTCAAGGAACTACTCAAGAAAGGCTAAAAGAAAGGTTGAAAATTCAAGGAAATGACATTGCAACCGACACTCAACAAACTACGCTGATACATGAAACATTAGCATCCATGATGAATATGCTTCAAACCTTAGTCTATAAGAACCCTTAAGATGTTTTCTTCTATGTTATTCTATTTTCTCTTTTTGTTTTTGTTTTGCTGCACTTTTTATTTCTTTGAAGTTATTATATAGAGTTAAAGCAAAAGCATTTATAATTTAACACACATTTACCCTTCTAAATTAAATTTTTGCACTTTAATTTACAGCATAAACTCAGGGGGGAGCTTACAAACCTCACTCTCAGATTAATTTAAGCATGTATCTCATGATAAAAAAATTCATCAAATTGTTGGTGTTTGTCATCATCAAAAGGGGGAGATTGTTAGACCAAAATTGGTAAAACAACATAAACCCTTAAGTTTTGATGATACAGGGCATATGAGAACAGTTAAGATACTCTAATGTACATTTAAGTATGTAGAAAATTCTAAGTAAATGAAGTTCTGCCTCTGGACCAAGTCAACCCTATGGACTACGATAAATGCTCTAGACCTTGAAGTGAAGCTCTATGTCGTAGATAAATACAAGGTTTTATATCAAGATCAAGGTCAACACTTTGTGGAAGTAAACTCTATGTGGTTCAAGACTCTTGACATGAGATCCTCGATACCAAACAATGACTCAAGTACACGTTATTGATGATGCAAAGACTCTTTGCTAAGAAAGGAAAGATTATTATGACTTATGCAATTGAGTAAAATTCATTAAGAGCATCACTGATTGAAATGAATGGTTGATTCGCTCACTAAAATTAATCAAAATTATCTCAGCATTCAATCAGGCATTCAAATACAAGGGATTCTTCAGCAACGGTCATCTAGAATTACATCTATATAAATGACCAAGTTTTGTCTGTAGAAGGTTACAACACTTGAGCATAAACATGTATATACAATCACTCAAGTCTAAACTGTTCATATGCTATTGTAATTAGAATACATATTTGTTCATAGTATATACCTTGTCTAGAAACAATCATAAAAATTCTTTAGAGATGCACTTTTAAGTGTATCATGTTTAAATCTGTTTACTACTGTAGAGTTTGTGTAAACGCATATTTTGTAATCTCTTGTTGTATATCTCTGGATTGAGATCAGGAAATCCTATAGGTTGATGCAATTAGGATTTAATTATAGTGAAAAAATCCATGTGAAGTTAAAGAGGACTAGACATAATACTGTCTAAAGAGATTCAAAAGCAAAATGAGACCAACATGATTCAAACCTCCCTTTTTTGAAGAGAAAATAACTCTACAATCCCTAAATATTTCCTAATAGTTTGACTTATAGTTTTTCTAGGCCTTCTTATACTTCTTTTGATCCGACTCTCCTCCATCTGAGCTACTTTTCATACTACAACATCTACAAGTCTTCTCTCTACATGCCCAAACCACATGAGCATATTTTCCACCATCTCTTATACTATATGTACTACCCCAACTCTCTCTAATTATGTCATTCCTAATCATATCCAATCTAGTCTTACCACACATCCAACTCAACATCCTCATCTGCACTACACTTACTCTATTCTTGTATTGGTTCTTAACTATCCAACACTCCATACCATACAACACAGCGGGTCAGACAGTTGTCTGATAGAATTTTCCTTTCAATTGAAGCTGTTTTTTTCTTATCACATAAAAACATGAGGCTTTTCTCCATTTTAACCACCCAACTTGAATATAATGATTTACATCTGCTTCTATTTCTCCGTCATTTTGTACTATGGACCTAAAATATTTAAACCATGTAACTTGTGGTATGATACGATCTCCAACTTTCACCTCTAAGGTAGAACTACTTTTCCTTTTGATTAAGTTACATTTCATATACTTTGTCTTGCTTCTACTCAGGCAGAAGTTATACGCTTCTAAGGCTTGTCTCCAAGTCACTAACCTCCAATTCAACTCCTCCCTCGACTCTCCAAGCAGGACTACGTCATCTGCAAAAAACATACATCTCGGTGCTAACTCTTATATGAGTCCTGTAAGTACATCCAAAACTAAAATAAAAAAGATAAAGGCTTAAGACTGACCCTTGGTGCAATCATATTGTTATGAGAAAATCGTTGGTAGCCCAATCATGTGTACTTACACTAGTCGGAGCTCCTTCGAATTCAAACATATCCTTGATAGCTCTCTTATACAAGCAACCCTAACTCCTTTTTACTTAGCACTAATTAATGAGATACATATATGTATGTAAAGATTATTAAGGTAACCTTTTTAGTACTAACAATAGATTTATCTAATGTAAAAAATTTAAACCCTTAAGCAAGTGGTCAGGGTTAGGTAATATTTTTAGTTTTGATGAAAAATCAAGGATATATATATATATATATATGTGTGTGTGTGTGTGTGTATGTCTACTAAGTTAGCCATCAATTTTTTTTACTAAGTTAAAAATGCTTAAAAGTCATAACAAACATATATGTGACATACACTTCAAAAAGTCATATTTTAACATAAATAATATTACTTTTTTTTTCTTTCACAAAACATGTTAATTTTTTATCCATGTCATTTACTATTATTAATAAGTACTTTCACCGGTATTTATAAGAGATATTTAGATCAATAAAATTGATGTATTTAATCTAAATTTTGAATTAGATACATCAACTTTTGTTGACTCAATGTCTTTTATAAATAAGACTAGAGAGAGTAATAATTAATCTCTACTTCCTCCGGTCTTATATATAAGAAAAGATTTTTTTTTTAGGTTCATTGAATAATTAATGTATTTGTTTTACAATGTAGACCAGATATATTAATTATTCAATGAACCTAGAAAAAAAATATTTTCTTATATGTGAGCCGGAGGGAGTGCTCGTATATTCTTAGGGAAAAACTAGCTACTTGTATATTCTTAGGGAAAAACTAGTAGTGCATTTTTTAACAAGGTAATAACTAATAAGGCCTTTGAATCACGTGGAACTCGAGAATCGATATATTCAACAAAGGTTGGACCGAGTACAAAACTAATGTTTGGACAAAGTATTAGTCACACTAGAAACTCGTTTCCCTTTCTCAAATATATATTTTATAAAAATCAAACTTTGTTGGTTCCACAACAAAAAGTAGCGTGTTCTGCCAACTGAAGTTCAATAACTTGTGTTTTTGAGGCATTGCAACTTCCTAACTTGAAATCATGAACACTATTCAACAAACAAAAGAAAAATAGCAAGGCAATGGAAAATTGACAACCGATTAAAGAGTTAGAAGAAGGACTAACTATTGCCCCTTTACATTGTTTTACAAATTAATTTTTATCAATCAACAAACACAAAAAATAAAAGAAATGCACTTTATGAAATTGATAGACAAAAGAAAATTATCAAAGTTAGAGATGTCATTTTAAGAAGCAAGATATCAAATCAATAGATTATAGAAGTTGTAAACATCAAAATACATGTTGATTTTTATTATCAAAACTTATATTAGAGAGAATGTTAGAGAGAGATGTGGATTACCATACCAAAGGAATAAAGTCTTTGAATATGTTCATGTCTGACACTCACTGTTTGTTACCTCTACAACATTTGTCGACTGCTGACCATAGCCAGACTCATTCTTCTGTGAATTTGAACCAAAAATTGAATTCCTCAAAGTGTTTCTGTCAAAATACATAGCTTTATTCATAATTTCAACATCCTTTAACAATTGCTTTTGATTAAAGAGAACCCCCACCATTCAATTTAGCACTTTAATTCTCATTCTTAATTTAGCATAAGGCTTTTTTTTTTATCATTCATCGTCGTGACCTAAGACAACAAATTATGTACTAAAACATATTCTGGTCGATTCTTTCTTTAAATTCTTGAACATGTGTTCTTTTGATTAGGAATATAGAGAGGTTCTAATACAATAATTTTATTGATGTTTTGATGATCTAACTAGAAAAATCTTGATTATA
The DNA here is from genome assembly GCA_018208015.1 of Medicago ruthenica. Classification (NCBI taxonomy): domain Eukaryota; kingdom Viridiplantae; phylum Streptophyta; class Magnoliopsida; order Fabales; family Fabaceae; genus Medicago; species Medicago ruthenica. Next base: position 3,424,059 of record CM031376.1, on the reverse strand, counting down.
TAATTTTATCCTTGGTTGATTTATTTGAAAAACATAATGAGGTCACACCATTTGAAACATGAGAATTCTTCAGGTGAGTATTAAACAGTGTTCCTAGCATTACTCACTTATTCAAACATATTGAAAAACTGTAATGATCAAACATAAATCTATCCAATATTATTGCAACAACATGCGTTCGTGTCTTTTGCACACTTTCCTTTATCGATGCCTTTTGACGTTTTGCAAAATTGGTGGCATTTTTCTGAATCATCTGGACATGCTCCCAAGAAAAAGCAAGGTCCTGGATTGATCACAGCAGCATTTGCTACAGGCAATAAGAAACATTTAGAAATATCATCTAATATTCTAGAAAAATATTTGGTATTTAAAAATTATTATATAAATTTTCATAAAACACATAGTTCCTACAATTTAAAGATTAAAAAAGTATGCACTTAAAACACCACTCTCACATTATACAATTGTAGTTATTTCATTGAAAATATGACAATATTTAATTATGGAACTGGTTTGTTACCTGCAATCACAACAAAAACAAGACACATAATTGTCAAGGTAAAATGAAGATGATTGATACGGGATGCCATTATTTTTTTGTAGTTTTTTTTTTTAAGGAGTTATTTTCTGATAAGTGGACAAGTAACACTTCACAATAGACTATTTAAGATGAGTAAGGTAGTTAATGCAATAAATTAAAATATAATAAATAATTACTTTTTCCTTTGTTAGTATAAATAAATATTCTTTTCACTGACTCGATAAATGCTTTTTGAAAGGATCTTTGACTCAATAAATTAAATACTCCCTCCGTCCCAAAATATAAGCAAAAATTGGTCAACAAAAGTTAATGTATTTGGTTCAAAATTTGTACCAAATACATCAACTTATGTTGACTCATTTTTGCTTATATTTTGGGACGGAGTAGTACGTCATTTGAAAGACTATTTTTTAATAAGTTAACAAGTAACACCTTATAATTGACAGACTTTTTAAGATGATTAAGGAAGTTAATGCAATTAATTAAAGTATAAGGAATGTAAGTCTTTTTTCTTTGACTCAATAATTTTTTTTTGAGAGGATCTTTGACTTAATAAATTAAATACTTCATTTTTAACAAGATTTTATTTGACTCAAATATATTTTTATATACAAAATATTTGAAGAAATATAATTGTTGCATTTCTCATTGAATACTTTTTGTTGCACATACTTTTAGTATATATTCACTATAAAATTTTTTATTTATTTTAGTCTTATTATTATATAAATAAATTACGTCATTTATTTAATTTCTAATTTTTCACCACCAAAAAAATATTTAATTTCTAATTTTTAATAACATCCTTTCGGTTATTTAAATAACATTTTAAGACTTTGAATGATATGATGTTTTTGAAAAAATATCATATTTATTATAGTATGATTTTATTTTTTTTGACAAAAATAAACAATATTCATTCATTCAAATTGATTGAGTACATTGAAACAATACAAATTTAAAGTCGCTAAAAACAAAAAGGATGAATCTGCGAACAAACTCACAACATCCATGTTAATAGTATAATACGACATTGTATGTATGCATACAAATATGACTATATTTAAATCATCGAAATACTCAAGTCTACGGATCTGCAACGTTAACGACGCCAAAGTCATTGATTGGATATGCACTTGATCAAAACTAATATTTAAACCTTAACCAAATAAACACTGCACTAAGACGAAAAATTAAAAAACACATCATACAAAGACGGAAAATCGAAACAAACAGATTCTTGTTAAGATGAGGAAATCACAAAACAAATGAAAGAAGACTGAAAATATGTGGAAATCATTTTTCTAACTAATAGATAAAGAAAAACAATTTGAGAGGGTGATTTCAGATCAAAATTGACCTAAAACCCACCCCACTTCGGTACAAAGAGAAAAGTCATGACGGCTAAGACTTAAAAAAGAGAAACAAAGATAAAAAGAATACTCCAACATTTATTATAGTATGATTGTAGTATATTACTATTAATAAGGGTATTATTTTCTTTGATTATTGTATAATTTGATGATAAAAAAATAAGTTTAGTATAATTTTGTTTACAGATGTACAAGACACATAGTTCAAATTGAAGGTATTTGAGAAAGTCTGGAAATGTCATCTTTTGGCACATGACAAATTCATACTTTACTCAATTATTATTAACTTCTATCATTGCTTGTGATAGGTCTAATATATCATGTGACTTTAAAACCTTGAGTTAACAAATTCAAACCTATTTAAATTCAATTTTCAAAAGTGTATTATCAGGGCCGGCCAAGCATAATTGTAGGCCTAAAGCAAGCTTAAAAATTGCTCTTTTTCTATTGATTTTTACTCATTTTCACGTGAACTGATCAAAATATCCCCGACGCGAGTTAACTCACGTTCGGTATACACCAGCGTGAGTTAACTCACGTTGGGTTGCAACTTGTTATCTTTCACCAAAGCTTATCATGATGTCCAAATAATGTTGGTAAAGCCAAAGAAAGGCAAAAGAAGAAGAAGAGGTGAATACGTGGGAGCCATGATGTCCACTTCATCATGCTTCTCTTCTCTTCCTCTACCTTCTTTCAGCGAAACCAAATCACAACCAAGTAAGTAACAACAATAACTACCTCGTACCATGTTGTTTCTGACATCACCAATCTTTTAGTAACATAATTTTAACTCATGTCACTATATTTTCAACATAATTACAAATTTTTAAGTATTTTTTATAGCTTCTATATAATAGAGAAATTTCATTGAGCTAATTCTTGTTCTTAATACAAAGGATATGGAAGGCATGTACTTCATATTGAAAGTGTATCTGGTGTTTGACACATGTCGTCGTCCAAACCATCATACGTGGTTACATTCAATCATTTCAATTTTCTTAAATTATTACCAATGTTTATGCAGTGTTTATGTGTCAGTGTCGTGCTTAGTGTTTGTGTTATGCGTTGGTGTTTCATTGAATCAATTTGGAATGTGTATTAAATTATTTGCATTAAGATAAGCTTTGGTGAAAGATAACAAAGGTGATAAGATTTGGTGAAAATTAAATTCCAAATTTTTACTTAGAGTTACTGATTTTTTTAGAGGACTTGGAGTTAATAAGTTAAAATCGAAGTTTAACTATAATTCATTAAAGTCTTACTTTTTCACTTTTGTTATATATTTAGCACCTAATAGGAACCCATATTTCATATCGTACATCGACTTCAACAATTAAGTTTGATATGTCACTACAAGCTTCCCTAAAAAAACACTAAAATCTACTATTCCATGAGAATCATCATAGATACCCAAATCTACTAAACACTAAAATGAGTCAAAAGAACGAAGCACTAACACATATAAGCTTCCCTAAAAAAAACACAGGGTAAATTACACTTTTGGTCCCTTAAATATTTTTCAGGTTTCATATTGGTCCTCTAATTAATAAAAGTAACGTTTTGGTCCCTTAAATCCTTCTCCGTTAGTCACTTTGGTCCCTTCCGATAGTTTGTGTTAAAAAACGTTCACTTTTGGTCCCTTAAATATTTTTCAGGTTTCATATTGGTCCTCTATTAGGGGACCAATATTTTGAAAAATATTTAAGGGACCAAAAGTGAAACCTGAAAAATATTCAAGGGACCAAAAGTGAACGTTTTTTAACACAAACTAACGGAAGGGACCAAAGTGACTAACATAGAAGGATTTAAGGGACCAAAACGTTACTTTTATTAATTAGGGGACCAATATGAAACCTAAAAAATATTTAAGGGACCAAAAGTGTAATTTACCCAAAAAACACATATAAGCTGGTTTGTCCCATCTTGAGCATGCCATGTAGAAGTCACCATGCATGATTATGGAATCGATTTTGAGGTCATACAAAAGGTATATACACTTAGGCTCACAACATATATGTGTAAAAGAAAATAAAAGCACAAGTTGTAGCCCAACGTGAGTTAACTCACGTTGGGGGTATTTTGGTCAGTTCACGTGAGAATTAACAAAAATCAATGAGAAAAGAGCAATTTTCAACAAGCTTTAAGATGAGGCTTTTTAAATAATAATAATAAAAGTGATTTTACTTTTCCCACCCTATTGTATTCTCATGAGCCCTATGTTTTTTTTCTTCCACAAATACCCTTTGTTCGGATTTTATAATCCGAACTCGGTTTGGATTATAAAATCTGAAACATTCTTAAATTGTTTGAACATAAAGTACCTTGGAGATGTTTGTGTAATCTCTGTAAAATCCAATTTCGGATTTTATAATCCGAAACCTTTTAGACACACTTATCTTCTCAAGATACCACCCTCTGTACCATTCCTCTCTACACCCATTACTGCAAGTCATATCACCATGCAAATACTTGGTCAACCACCACACATTGTCCTTTGCTAGTCATGCTATGACACTTATTCTTCTTGTTCTTTTGATAACTCTAAGAAAGATCGAATATTTAATAAACTATTTACAAATTTGAACATAAAGAAGTCAGTTGGACCCTCAATATCTGATCCTTTACCCTATGAATTATCCTTCCTAGCACCTAGTGAAAGCTTAAACACTTCCCTTGTGAACCTCACCATGAACTTGCTTTCTCTATCTAATGCACCTCTAAACTCACAATGACCGCACTCTCTCCACCTCTGCCAAATCAGCCTCACCTTGAAGAATTATCTCGAGAATTTGTTGCAAGGATTAACTCTATGGAGTAGGTATGAACTCACTATTAAAATCCTGATGGGAGTGATTCAAAATGGAATGACCTACATACTTGGGTCAACAGTTATTTGGATAAACTCAAAGTCTCTGTAGTAAACAACTTTCAAGTTCATATGGATGGGTTACACTTCTGGGTAAAGCCTTTGGAGGAGCCACTGTAGTGAACAACTTCCAATTGCATCTACTCAAGAGAGGAAGTCAATCAAGCTACTACTTGTATCTTCTTTTGTAACTTTTTTTGGTTCTCATGTATTTGTGATTTATTCTTCAGTACTTTCACCTTCAAAAAGGGTATTGCAAGCTCCTAGGAATGTGTCTACTTCTGAAGCTTCTACATCTTCCATATCTTCTATTGATTTGTAGAGTTTTTCTTCTGCAACTGATGCTACCTTGGATGATATGAGAACTCATATTCAGGCTCAAGGAACTACTCAAGAAAGGCTAGAAGAAATGTTGAAAAATCAAGGAAATGACATTGCAACCAACACTCAACAAACTACGCTGATACATCAAACACTAGCATCCATGATGACTATGCTTCAAACCTTAGTCTATAAGAACCCTTAAGATGTTTTCTGTTACGCCTCGATCCCCGAGAACATATTATAAAAGATGAATCATGCATTATCATACATCAGGACATCACTACTCAACATACATCGCATATTAATTTCTCAATATAAAAATTTCACTTAAATATACTCAGATCACAGCGGAATAAAATTCATAATACAACATCTCATAAATGTCATGTCTCGCATCATAACATAAAATACTTCAGTCATATAACATAGCAACATCAACTTGGTTATAAATATCTTATAGTATCAGAAGACATAGTAAATAAAACCTCAAGTCCTAGATCAGAGCTCCTAATCTATACTCCTCAAGAAAAGCAGATAAATACTAGTAGGCGATATGCCGTCCTCATCACACTCACAAGCAATGCTACTCCTCAACCTGCAAGTCGACATTCCCAAGGGTAGAACCCATGGATGAGGCGACAACAAAGTCACTAGAGGGTATGATATATTTTCAGCATAAAGGAATAATAAACGCAAGTAAGTTTAGGCAAACAACAACATCATATATTCATTTAACAAACAAAGCCTAATTTACATCTTACGTCAAGAATATCACATTCTCATTCGATTACAATCCTAGTTATAATCCTCAAGTATATACATACATATATCAAACACTCAAGAGTCTATTTGCATAATCGTCAACTCAAGTCATGTTGGAACACTAGTGAATATGAGTGGAAGTTGGAAAGAATAAACACATGTCCCTTGGGAAAGAACTAGTGTTGGTATGAATTGAAAAATGTCCCACATTGGATAGGACATACCCACTAGTAGTGTTTATATAAGTGGGGGGTGACCTCCAAGGGTGTGCCCTTGGGGTACCCACTTTTGCGAACGGGTGAGCGCTTACACACGCGACGACGCCGCCGCCGGCCGGGCTGGGCTTGGGTCCGGGTCAAAAAAAAAAGAATATATTTTTTTGTCACCTGAAATTGTTAAATTAATTTTTTATTAATTTAATAATTATCTGAAAGCGCTCTACGGATAATGATAAACTTCATTCCGATCCGATCCAACAGAATATCCGGAAGTCCTTTCGGATATATCCATTCGTTGATCCAATCCGCGTGCTTAAAGATTAAGTTAATCCGCTTAACTTAATCCCAAAAATCACGTCGGATTTGTTACGAACTCTCCCTATAAAAGGAGAGCTCGGCCTCACTTATTCCTCACCCCGAAAATCACAGTTAATGCTTCCTGTGCTTTTCTTCTCTTCTCCCTCCTTCGACTTGTGTTGTCGAGTCCTTCTTCCTTTTCTACTCCTTTCTGTCCCTTCGGTTTCGAGTGGTCTTCGTGCCATACAGAGTGGTCTTCGTACCATACAGAGTGGTTTAATACCATATTGAGGGTGTAAATTCTCGAACGATTACTTACGGTGCAGTACGTAATCGAACAGGTGAACTGAGCTATTTTATCCTAGAGGCGGCGCGGTTGTTAGTCTACCTTGCACAAACTCGGGTAGTGCCGCGAAACGTCTTAAAGAGAGCGACCTGGTCGTGACTCAACCCGGTAATATCTTCGGTGGTAAATTCTGATTTTTTAAAGGTACTCTTTCTAAACTCGAAAACAACAATTTTAAGACGTTTCAAAAAACACCATGACTACCGAAGAAATTACCGCATCTGGAACAGTTGTTGACTTTAATAAGCCGTTTCGGTTTCATGGCAGTCACTTCAAACGCTGGCAACAAAAAATGTTATTCTTTCTAACCACGAAAAAGGTTGCCAACGTCTTGAAGGAGAACATACCTGTGATACCGGAGATTTCGATTCCAAGCGGATCGAATAATAACGGTAAGAGTCCTATGGATACAGGCACGTCTGCCCCCGCAGATACGACTGATCCTACTGAGAAGGATAAACATGCTGAGATGGTGAAACAGGCCAACATAGACATCGCCCTCTGGAAAGATAATGATTATCTATGTAAGAATTATATTCTTAATGGACTCGGAGATGATCTGTACGATCTGTACAGGCTCTACGATACTGCTGAATAGGTTTGGGATGCGCTTCAGAAAAAATATGATACTGAAGAGGTCGGATCAAAGAAGTATGCTGTTAGCCGATACCTAAACTACAAGATGACTGATGACAAATCCGTGGAGGCTCAATCTCATGAAATTTAGAAGATAGCTCACGAAATTTATGCTGAAGGTATGAAGCTACCCGAACAATTTCAAATTGCTGTTGTTATTGATAAACTGCCTCCTGCCTGGAAGGACTTCAAGAATACCCTTAGGCATTAAACTAAGGAGTTTTCTCTTGAAAGTCTGATTACTCGCCTTCGGATTGAAGATGAAGCGAGGAAACAAGACCTAAAAGAAGAGGTGTTTGCTGTCTCGAACAACAACACTAAAAAGAAATTTGTAGGTGCTGTTTTAAAGCCTAATGGCAAACAATTTAAGAATCAGAACCGCCCTGCAAATAAGAATTCCAATCGGAATAAGAATGGGAACCCCCCAAAGGCCCAAAATCAACAACCACCAAAGAGTGACACGGCTCAACCGTTCAATTGCTACAATTGCGGACAACCCGGTCATATGGCACGCAAGTGCAGGAACAGATCTAACAGAAAGGCTCAGGCTCACTTAACAACTGAGGAGCAGCCGTACACCGCTATGATAACTGAAATCAATATGGTTGGTGGATCTGATGGATGGTGGATAGACACTAGCGCCTTTCGCCATGTCTGCTTTGACCGTGCTATGTTTAAAACATACACTACTGCTGAAGATCAGAAGGTGCTGCTGGGAGATTCTCACACCACTGAAGTTGCTGGAATCGGAGACGTGGAGCTGAAGTTTACCTCCGGGAAGACTCTGATATTGAAGGATGTAATGCACACTCCAAAGATTAGGAAGAATCTTGTTTCTGGGTTTCTTTTAAATAAGGCTGGGTTTGAACATATTATAGCTGCTGATATGTACTCTATTACTAAAAATGAGGTTTTTATTGGGAAAGGGTATGCCACTGATGGCATGTTTAAATTGAATATTGATATGAATAAAATTTCTTCTTCTGCTTATATGTTGTGTGATTTTAATATTTGGCATGCACGACTCTGTCACGTAAACAAATGAATTATATCTAATATGAGCGGTTTAGGATTAATTCCAAAAATATCTTCTAATGATTTTGAAAAATGTCAGTTTTGTAGTCAAGCAAAAATAACAAAAGACTCGCATAAATCAGTAACAAGAGAAACTGAACCATTTGATTTAATTCATTCTGATATATGCGAACTTGATGGTAACTTGACTAGAAACGGACAAATATATTTTATTACCTTCATTGATGACTGCTCTGACTACACTTATGTGTATCTAATGAAAAATAAAAGTGATGTGCTTGATATGTTTAAAATACTCGTTAAAGAAATTGAAACTCAATTCAATAAAAGAATCAAGCGTTTTCGTAGTGACAGATGCACTGAATATTTATCACACACATTCAATGAGTATTATAAAGAGCTCGGAATTATTCATGAAACAACTGCACCTTACTCTCCTGAAATGAACGGTAAAGCTGAAAGAAAAAATAGAACATTTGCCGAATTAGTAGTTGCGATCATGCTTAATTCCGATGCAGCGCCTCATTGGTGGGGAGAAATTTTATTGACTGTATGCTATGTGCTAAACAGAGTACCCAAAACTAAGAACAAAGTCTCCCTATGAAATTTTGAAGAAAAGACAACCCAACTTGTCTTATTTTCGAACTTGGGGTTGTTTAGCCTATGTTAGGATACCTAACCCCAAGAGAGTTAAACTCGCCAGTAGAGCCTATGAATGTGCATTCATTGGTTATGCCTTAAACAGTAAAGCATTTAGGTTTTATGACCTAAAAGCTAAAGTGATCATAGAATCGAATGACGATGATTTCTATGAAACGAATTTCCCCTTCAAATCAAGAGATAGTGGGGGCAATAGTGGGGGCACAAGTATGAACACTACATCTGATCACACTCCAGTAATCAGAAATAGTGATGAAAACATCCAACAAGATGTTATAGAACTTCGAAGAAGTAAGAGAGCAAGAACTGCTAAAGAGTATGGACCCGAATATGTGGCCTATACATTAGAAGAGGATCCATCAACTCTAAAGGAAGCATTATCTTCCTTGGATGCTGACTTATGGCAAGAAGCCATAAATGATGAAATGGATTCTCTACAGTCTAACGGTACCTGGCACTTGGTTGAACTGCCTCCAGGCTGCAAACCAATAGGTTGTAAATGGGTTTTGAAAAGGAAACTGAAACCTGATGGATCTATTGATAAATACAAGGCTCGCCTTGTAGCCAAAGGTTTCAAACAAAGAGAAAATATAGATTTTTTCGATAACACTGGCCGCTTAATAACATGCCAAAGGTATCAACAACACTGGCCTCTTCAGTATCTGACCTTTCTTGAGGAGTTTCATCTTTGCGTGGTATCTCTAATTCTTCCACTAATGGCTCTATACCACATCCTTTAAACATTGGTTCTTCCTCACTCTCATCAACATCATCTTCAACAATCTCTCCACATTCCAAAGTGGATTGATTGTTTGTCTGAACGTCCACGATTCTGGGTAAATAATTCATTTGAACTTGCAAAACCTCCAATTGGCATGACAACGCTCTTAATCTATGGTTGGTGTTTTGCATGTTGATCATGGATTGTTGCATGAACATGTTCAGAATATTCTCAGTTCTTTCCATTTGTTCATCTTCAGACGGATATTGTTGATATTGTTGATAGGCTTCATACTCGTATGGATCATAATAGTTGAAATAATCATGATGATCAGCCATGATTTCTTTCAATGAGAATCTGAAACACAATTAACTAACAAGAAACTTTTCTTTGCATAACAAAGAGGGTTAATGCCAAACAGTTTTTATATATACAAAAGAAATGAAAGAATATTAACAAGGTATATACAAAAGCTCAAAACACTACAAACTATTGCGATGTTCAAAATAAGTTAACACTAATCCCCGGCAACGGCGCCATTTTGTTGAAGCAGTATTTCATACAACAAAAGTAAGTATTTTCTATTATCGTCTCCTCAGGGATTGGTGCCTTACTTCGAACCGTTCAACAATCGATATTGTTTTGAGTTAAGGGTTTGTACGATTGGTTTCATAAACTAACAGAATGTAAATGCGGGAATTAAAACGACAAAGAATTAGGGAATAAAAGCGTTAAGATTAAAGTTCATCAATCTTGCAAAGAATGTAATAAATAAATCATGCATATGAATTTAGCGTTTTAGCGTAAATATCACGTATCGCTCTACAATATCATTGATTTCCCAAATGACATCGTGAGATCGATCGTATCGTTTAATCGACGATTTCCCAATCAATCAAACGATCCGAAAGCATTACGATCCGAAACTTAGTGCGATTATCAAAACCCAAATCCATTTCTAGATTTTCTTATTTTGATAGAAGATTATTCTTAAACATAGATTCAAAAGTATTTGTCAATATCATTTGAATCAATCATGAGAATGAAAAGCAAGAATAACTTCATAAACATATAAATTGCTAAACCATATATTCACATAATCATTCATTACAATCAAAGCTAGAAAGATTACCTCTAATCCCAACAAAGGGATGTTAGTTACTCATTTTCATGGCAACTATGCAAAAGTGAAGAGAAAAGATGAAGATACAAACCAAGTCTTGATTTCCCAAAGTCTAGATTGATTTCCAGTACTCAATCACTTTTGATCTTTGAAGATCAAAGCTCTAGCCCTAATTACTAAGTCCTAAACTACTACTAAAGCAATCCTAACAAATTGGAAGAAAAAGTATCAAAGTTCTCCAACTGGTTATCAGAAAAAGAGCCAAAAATTGCTTTATAAAACTGAATATTTGCACGCTCGCTACAAGCGATGAGTTGGTCGCTTGTAGCGATGAAGTTTAATAGCCAATAGGGATCCTCCACGTCAGCATGGAGCCTTAAACCGCCCTTGGTCGCTTGAAGCGACCAGTCCATCGCTTGTAGCGATGAACCTCTAAAATCCCTGCCTATCTTCGCTTGTAGCGTGGCATCTGGCGCTTGAAGCGATGAAGTATTCAAAATCCCTGCCTATCCTCGCTTGTAGCGAGGAAGTCTGCGCTTCTAGCGATGGCTTTGAAACAAACTTCATTTCTTTGCTCAGCATGTTCAAGCATGAATTTCCTGCAATAAAAACATGGGGTAAGACATAGGATCTCAAATATAGCATTTTGAGCCATAAATATGAGCTTATCCTAAGATAACTTGTGAAATAAGTTACATAAATGCCTAAAATAAATATGCTTTTTAAGTCAATTTTGGCACTTATCACACTCCCCAACTTGAATCTTTGTTTGTCCTCAAACAAAGGACACAACAAATAAGAAAAAAAGCTTTAATCATGGCTTTGAGCAAGAATGCAAAAGAATCAAAAGTTTGAAGCAAGTAAGTGACAGATGAATGATTCAACATGATTGCGCAAACTAGGGTAAAATTTCTCATTAAACGAGATACATACTATGAATGTGAACTAGTTCTAAACACAAAACATCAAATCACACAATTCTTAACAAGCAATATGTTTAAAATTGAACCAAACCTAACACACTTCTAAATAAAGTAAATGAACAATTGAAATCTATTGTGAGGGTATGTACACTCATCCAACAAACATGATAACATACAATCAAATTATGTGTCTATCTAATTATCATTTCCAAAAGCATAAAAGGCATTGATCAAAAGGTCTTTAAGGGTTGTAATTGGGCTAGGTTACAAAAGAATTGTCATATGTGGGATATTTGAATTCAAATGGCCAAGCAAAAGGAAACATTCAATCTAATTACAACTTCCTTCTTTCTCCAATACAACACTTGGTGAATTTCATTCTTTTCTATTCTTGATTGATCTTTGACAATTTTTTCTTTGAAATCTTGCAAACCTTTTCATTTTTCTCTTTTCTTTTTCTTGGTTTGCTTTTCTTTCTTTTTTCTTTTCATTTCTTTTTTCTTTTCTTGTTGTCAATATCAATTAACATCATTCACCATACATTGACTTAAATAAAACCTTCCTTTCTCCCCAAATTATTCCAATGATACCCTAATCGAATGTTCCTTTGTTATTATGGCAAAGGTCAATAAAAACGACGGATAAGGGTTCAAAAGAAAACAACTATCAGAATTTAATAAAGAGTTAACTATGAACTGAATTTTTTTACAAACTCCGGCAATTTAAATAAGCAGATGAGCTTATTAAATTGACAGTCCACAGTTAACAATTCTGATTCCATTAGGCTCAGATGGGTTAACAGATACTCACTCATCTCACAGGGTAGGCTCATTTGGTCAAGTATTTCTCTCAATTTCAAAAAATTGCCTTGATCATTTCAATGCTCTTATACAAATTAAAACAACAATAGATTTAACATAATATAACTGAGTTAAACATGATATTGGTCTCCTGCATATATATACAAAGGTTGAGGATTCCTCACATTTTTGGCTAGTTCTATATTGGTTCAAAACTAAACACATGCTTGCTTAAAAACTGAATAAATTAACTTGTGCGTGTAAAGAACTTATTCACATTTACGAATATACCTAGAAAAACAAGAAAACGAGTACCTTAGCTGCGCGCTTTAACACTCATTCTATCATTATCACTCAGATGATTCACAGTTCAAGCATGAGCTTTTGAATCATTCATCTTTCTTTCAAAATTTGTTGGGATTTTCCAAAAAATTTTACCATAAATAAACACTAAAGCAAAAATAAAATATAACTAAACTAACATGTAATACCAAATATAAATAACATAAACATAATTAACTTAAACCAAAAAGGGTACATCATCCATGGTACAAAAGAAACATAATCAAAGTACAAAGCATAAATCAAAATGTTAAAGTACAAAGCTGAATAAATAAAACGAAAGAGAAAACAAATCAAGATCTGCAGCTCTGCATCATCAATCTGAGTCTGTGGCCATGTCGTCCTCAGAGTCTATCAAGTCAGCTACCCTGCGATCAATAGAATTTGTTGCAGCTGAAGAATCATCACCCTCATCACCGGCATCCTGCTGATCACCAGCATCCGCTGCATCTGCCCCTCCTGGAAAGAATGGCCTGTCCCCAGGCCAAGCGATGTGCTCTGAGAAGAAAGCAGGTGTCCACGGGCTTTGGCCACTGTCGTGCAGATGGCTCTGAATCGTAGTAAGTGCCCGGTGATTTGACGCATTCTGCGCCAACAGAAAAGAGCCCACAGTAGCAGAATCCCAACTCGAGAAGTCCAATGGTGGAATGGTCGGGTGGCTAGGGTGGCTAGTATGCTCAGGTGGTGGTGGTGGTACATGAGAAGGTCCTGCTGAGGAAGATGGTCCAGCTGAGGTATGAGGTGGTGGTGGTGGGGCAACAGGTGCAGGTGTAGAGCAGTACCTATTGATGTATCTATCATCAATAGGGTTTTTAATTTCCTCATCAACCTGTGATGGCATGTGAACTCTAGCTCGCCTACATAGACCCATGATCAACCCGGGAAAAGTCAGAGGGCATTTAGGTTTGCCCGGGGGTAATATGCCACTCTCAGCAACTATCCTCATCTCATTTGCTATTAATCTAGCAACGTCAACCTGACGCTGAGTGAGGATATAGTGAACAAGGGGGGTCACATCTAAAGTGGTGGAAGAGGTGTGAGATTTGGGGCGGATGTTATAAAGAATAAGGGTAAGGATTACCTGAGCCTCAGTGGTCATGTCATCACGAAACGCTCGGAAAGGCTTACCCGAAGCCCTACTCACATCATAGCTCTTCCCCTCCTGGAAGATCTCTCGCGCTATAAGCTCATGATCCCAATTGCCACTCTTCTGATGCTCACAGAAGTCACAAAGCCTAGTACGTACGAGTGGATGATCCTCTGCAAGTAGCTCCAGAGGCTTGCCCAAATATGCGTTGATAGACATGCGATCAAAAGTGATGGTGCGTCCTCGCACGAAAGTAGTCCAAGTAAACTCATCAGAAGGATCAGCGGGGATCGCGTTCGCGTAAAATTCGCGCACGATGTCATAATTAATCTTCCGGGGTGGCGTGCAAAGAATCCCCCACTTTCTCTCATTGATCATTGCTGCTAAGCCTCCATACTCCCCCTCTTCAGAAATCTCAAACCTCTTCTCAGACCAGATGCGTCTTGTTCTCAGCTCCTCATAGCGTTCTTGGTTCCTCCAGCTTTGGAAACGAGCTGCATCGTGTGGTTGAACATTTGCTCGTGGTCGTGACGAGGAACTTTCAACGTTCCTTTGACGTTTAGAAGAGGTTTTAGGTGCCATTCCTACACAAATGATCAAAACAGATGAAAGTTAAGTAGGGTACAAGTCAAGTCTCAATCAAAACAAAAATAAAACAAATTCTGGGTTCGCTCGCTACAAGCGACAGCTTGGTCGCTGTAGCGACGAAACCCAGAAAAAGTCTGGTTCCTGCGCTACAAGCGCTGTTCTAGCGAGGATACCCATTTTCAAAAATCAAGTTTTTTCTGATTTTGACTAACTTGTAGCATGCGAAAATAACATTAAAGCTAGAATAAATGAGAAACAATCACCTAAACTTCCTAAATCCTCAAAAACCCTAATTTATTTTGAATTTTTACAAAGGGTTTTTCCAAAAATACAATTCCTATGAACAAAAGGATTACAGGGAAGTTTATCAAGTGATTTTAGTTCATTTATAGCAACTTAAACAATATTTAAACATGGGTAAACATTCAGGGCATGATTAAGTTCAAATTTCGAATAAACCCTAAACCCTAAATTACGAAATCAGCATGCAAGCACCATTAGCAAGTAAAAAGCTTAATAAAAGGAACAGATAAGGTCGAATAACATACCTGAGGAGTTGATTTAGCAAGATTAACACAGGTACTTAGTGGATTAGCAGGTTTGTGCAGAAATAGAAAGATGAACAATGCAGAAATGACAGGAGTGTTTACAGAATGTTAAAAGGTGCGAAAATGAAAGGAAACAACGGCTATAGCATTAAAGAAGGTGGTTGGGGGTTACTGAAGCGACAGTAGTGGCTTGGGTAATATAAAACTGTTTTCTGATACGCTCGCTACAAGCGCGCGACCTGTCGCTACAGCGACAGGCAAAAAGCCCATCGCTACAAGCGTTGACTGGCGCTACAAGCGCAAAGTTTGGAAGCCATCGCTACTAGCGACAAGTGCGTCGCTACAGCGACGTAGTGCAAAATCCATCGCTATAGAGATGAATTGGTCGCTGTAGCGACCATGACAGGAAACAGAAAAATACAATTTTGAGTTCTTGCCACTATCCCAACATGCATGGATGAATGTTAAAAATCAAAATACTAATTAAAACAAACCTAAACAGTTGGGTTGCCTCCCAACAAGCGCTTGTTTTACGTCGTTAGCTCGACGCCTTTTTCGTTAGGGTGGCCAGAATGAGACGGAGATCACACCAGCTTTAGTATCCCTTTGCAGCGGGAGGAATTCCATGAACTTGAAGAACCGCTGATGTGGAGTCCATAACCTCCCTATCCAGAGTAAGCTGAGCAAGGAACATAAGCAATCTAGTACGCGTTCAAGTTCCACCTTGCTCACTTTCATCCCCTCATCCTTAGAAGTTTGTTCCTTGTTAAGAAACGGTTCCGGCTTCTCAATCTCCATACTTTCTTCCCTATCAACAACACTGGCCTCTTCAGTATCTGACCTTTCTTGAGGAGTTTCATCTTTGCGTGGTATCTCTAATTCTTCCACTAATGGCTCTATACCACATCCTTTAAACATTGGTTCTTCCTCACTCTCATCAACATCATCTTCAACAATCTCTCCACATTCCAAAGTGGATTGATTGTTTGTCTGAACGTCCACGATTCTGGGTAAATAATTCATTTGAACTTGCAAAACCTCCAATTGGCATGACAACGCTCTTAATCTATGGTTGGTGTTTTGCATGTTGATCATGGATTGTTGCATGAACATGTTCAGAATATTCTCAGTTCTTTCCATTTGTTCATCTTCAGACGGATATTGTTGATATTGTTGATAGGCTTCATACTCGTATGGATCATAATAGTTGAAATAATCATGATGATCAGCCATGATTTCTTTCAATGAGAATCTGAAACACAATTAACTAACAAGAAACTTTTCTTTGCATAACAAAGAGGGTTAATGCCAAACAGTTTTTATATATACAAAAGAAATGAAAGAATATTAACAAGGTATATACAAAAGCTCAAAACACTACAAACTATTGCGATGTTCAAAATAAGTTAACACTAATCCCCGGCAACGGCGCCATTTTGTTGAAGCAGTATTTCATACAACAAAAGTAAGTATTTTCTATTATCGTCTCCTCAGGGATTGGTGCCTTACTTCGAACCGTTCAACAATCGATATTGTTTTGAGTTAAGGGTTTGTACGATTGGTTTCATAAACTAACAGAATGTAAATGCGGGAATTAAAACGACAAAGAATTAGGGAATAAAAGCGTTAAGATTAAAGTTCATCAATCTTGCAAAGAATGTAATAAATAAATCATGCATATGAATTTAGCGTTTTAGCGTAAATATCACGTATCGCTCTACAATATCATTGATTTCCCAAATGACATCGTGAGATCGATCGTATCGTTTAATCGACGATTTCCCAATCAATCAAACGATCCGAAAGCATTACGATCCGAAACTTAGTGCGATTATCAAAACCCAAATCCATTTCTAGATTTTCTTATTTTGATAGAAGATTATTCTTAAACATAGATTCAAAAGTATTTGTCAATATCATTTGAATCAATCATGAGAATGAAAAGCAAGAATAACTTCATAAACATATAAATTGCTAAACCATATATTCACATAATCATTCATTACAATCAAAGCTAGAAAGATTACCTCTAATCCCAACAAAGGGATGTTAGTTACTCATTTTCATGGCAACTATGCAAAAGTGAAGAGAAAAGATGAAGATACAAACCAAGTCTTGATTTCCCAAAGTCTTGATTGATTTCCACTACTCAATCACTTTTGATCTTTGAAGATCAAAGCTCTAGCCCTAATTACTAAGTCCTAAACTACTACTAAAGCAATCCTAACAAATTGGAAGAAAAAGTATCAAAGTTCTCCAACTGGTTATCAGAAAAAGAGCCAAAAATTGCTTTATAAAACTGAATATTTGCACGCTCGCTACAAGCGATGAGTTGGTCGCTTGTAGCGATGAAGTTTAATAGCCAATAGGGATCCTCCACGTCAGCATGGAGCCTTAAACCGCCCTTGGTCGCTTGAAGCGACCAGTCCATCGCTTGTAGCGATGAACCTCTAAAAATCCCTGCCTATCTTCGCTTGTAGCGTGGCATCTGGCGCTTGAAGCGATGAAGTCTTCAAAATCCCTGCCTATCCTCGCTTGTAGCGAGGAAGTCTGCGCTTCTAGCGATGGCTTTGAAACAAACTTCATTTCTTTGCTCAGCATGTTCAAGCATGAATTTCCTGCAATAAAAACATGGGGTAAGACATAGGATCTCAAATATAGCATTTTGAGCCATAAATATGAGCTTATCCTAAGATAACTTGTGAAACAAGTTACATAAATGCCTAAAATAAATATGCTTTTTAAGTCAATTTTGGCACTTATCAGGTACCCACTTTTGCGAATGGGTGAGCACTTACGAAAATATATATATATATCACACGCGCGACGCCGCCGCCGCCGGGCGGGCTGGGCTTGGGTCCGGGTCCGGGTCAAAAAAAAAGAATATATTTTTTTGTCACCTGAAATTGTTAAATTAATTTTTTATTAATTTAATAATTATCTGAAAGCGCTCTACGGATAATGATAAACTTCATTCTGATCCGATCCAACAGAATATCCGGAAGTCCTTTCAGATATATCCATTCGTTGATCCAATCCGCGTGCTTAAAGATTAAGTTAATCCGCTTAACTTAATCCCAAAAATCACGTCGGATTTGTTACGAACTCTCCCTATAAAAGGAGAGCTCGGCCTCACTTATTCCTCACCCCGAAAATCACAGTTAATGCTTCTTGTGCTTTTCTTCTCTTCTCCCTCCTTCGACTTGTGTTGACGAGTCCTTCTTCCTTTTCTACTCCTTTCTGTCCCTTCGGTTTCGAGTGGTCTTCGTGCCATACAGAGTGGTCTTCGTACCATACAGAGTGGTTTAATACCATATTGAGGGTGTAAATTCTCGAACGATTACTTACGGTGCAGTACGTAATCGAACAGGTGAACTGAGCTATTTTATCCTAGAGGCGGCGCGGTTGTTAGTCTACCTTGCACAAACTCGGGTAGTGCCGCGAAACGTCTTAAAGAGAGCGACCTGGTCGTGACTCAACCCGGTAATATCTTCGGTGGTAAATTCTGATTTTTTAAAGGTACTCTTTCTAAACTCGAAAACAACAAGTCATATCAACACCATCATCAATTGAATTATAAATTAATCACCATCATGAATATTACCAATTGAACATTTACAACATAAATGCACAAGTTCATGCCAAAACATTGCCAAACACGACTCATGTGCATGCAACGCGCCTAAAGACTCTAAATGCATGTGGTACATGGTTGGATATCAGAGCTATTTTACCGAGGGATCCAATCGTCACTGGACTTGACTCATGAATGAATGCATGGTCATCTATTCGACTCAACATCAAATACACATAAGACTCGACACCAACATCATCAACATTATCATATATTCTTTCATATGATCATCGTCACTTAATCAAACATCGTCACTTAATACATAACAAGTATCATTATCATCATCATTCACATATTCACATCATCTACATATTCACATCATTCACATATTAAAGCAAGGTGACATTAACTCATCGATTAATCATCATTTCTTATCAATCATAACTCATTACTTGTTTACTAAGTCAATGTTCTCCTCATAACTCAACTCAAAGACAAAATTATAAGTCTATCTCTAATCAATTAACCCCTAAGTCTTCCTATACTTATGTCCAAGTTAATCAATCATAAACATCTTCATAATACACCTATTAATCAAGTTTAAGGGTTTGGGAACCATTCATGGTCATTGGATATCTCAAAAAGTCATAAAATTAAGGTTTTCCAACACAGGAAGGATGTCATGGTCGTGCCAAAAAGCGCACAGTCGTGCCCTCCTAGGAAACAACATCACGCATGGCCGTGCCAAAGTGGCGCTCGGTCGTGCCCTCTCTGCAGGTGAGGGGTGACAGATTTTTCGTCCAGTTTTTCGCAAAAATAGCGTTTTTCAATATCGTTTTCGATCCAAATCGCAACAAATTCGTCCCAACACCTTAAACTCAACACACCCAATCATCAACCACTTAACATAGCTCAAAACAACTTAATCATAATCACTTAACTTCAACTTAATCCAATCAATTCACTTATCGTCTCAAAAATCCATTTTCTTCCAAAATAACTTAATTTCACAAACAAGGCTTTATAGCAACAATCTTAACTTTCTACTCACTTCACCATATTCATAATCACTTAATTAAACAATATGAATTTAACTTAAAATCATTTAATCAACAACTTATTCATTTTCATCAACTTAAGCGAAATTCACATAAACAACAACAGCCACAAATTCAACACAACCCAAACAACACAATCTCATGAATCACTAACCAAACACATACCCATATTCAAAATTAATCCAATTAAGCATAATCATCATCAAACATCATGTTCTTCATCAATTTCATCAAATTTCATAGTTACCAAAACAACACACTTAAGCATAAGTTTTTATGAAACAAAATCATGAATTCAACAATCTAACACATGCTTAATTTAGCCATAAAAAAGGAATACGAATTTAACACAAATAATCATAAGTTCATGAATTTAAGCAATAAGCTAAAACACCCAAACAACCCATTTGTTTCTTAAACGTATATGTTAAACATAATCTCCCCTCTTACCTCAAATCTTCACAAAAGTTGATTCCTAGCTTGAATCTTCACTCCTAAAGCTCTTTCCCCTTCTATCTTCTCAATTTCATCTTTTCCTCTAACCTCTCTCTTTGCCTCTTCTCAAAAGTTGTGCACCAAATGATTGACCTAATTTTCACTAACACTGCTACCTCTCTTTAAATATAAATGGGCTAGGTTAACTCTTCATAATGGGCTTAGTCATATTCTATTTCACAATTATTTCTCTACTCTTTTACTTCACTTAAACCTCTCATTTACTATTTCACCACAACTCTCTAAATTTCAAATTTCTAACTTCTAACATATTACAAAAATGTCATTAACCCTCAATTTACCAAAATACCCTTAATCACTCAAATTCTACCAATTCACCAATTCCCAATAAAATAATCAATCAACACATAATAATCACACAATAATAAATAAGTACATAAACAAATAGATGAATAAATAAACAAATCTAATTCTAAAAATCGGGTTGTTACATTTTCTTACATGTTTTACTATTTTCTCTGTTTGTTTTTGTTTTGCTCCACTTTTTATTTCAAATTCTTGTCATCAATAAAATATGTTTTTGTTGACGACAAAAATGGAGTAAGTAATAGATGCTTTTTATTTCCTTTGAAGTTATTATCTAGAGTTAAAGCAAAAGCATTTATATTCTAACACACATTTACCCTTCTAAGTTAAATTTATGCACTTTAATTTATGGCTTAAGCTCGGGGGGGGGGGGGGGGGGGGGGGGGGGGGGGGGGGACAGTTAAGATACTCTAATGTACATTTAAGTATGTAGGAAATTCTATGTAAATGAAGTTCTGGCTCTGGACCAAGTCAACCCTATGGACTACGATCAACGCTCTAGACTTTGAAGTGAAGCTCTATGTCGTAGATAAAGGCAATGTTTTATACCAAGATCAAGGTCAATACTTTGTAGAAGTCAACGCTATGTGGTTCAAGACTCTTGACATGAGATCCTCGGTACCAAACAATGACTCAAGTACACACGTTATTAATGATGCAAAGACTCTTTGCTAAGAAAGGAAACATTATTATGATTTATGCAATTGAGTAAAATTCATTAAGAGCATCACTGATGGAAATGAATGGTTGATTCGCTCACTAGAATTAATCAAAATTATCTCAGCATTCAATCATGCATTCAAATACAAGGGATTCTTCAGCAACGGTAATCTAGACTTACATCTATATAAATGACCAAGTTTTGTCTGAAGAAGGTTACGACACTTGAGCATAAGCATGTATATACAATCACTCAAGTCTAAAGTGTTCATATGCTATTGTAATTAGAATACATATTTGTTCATAGTATATACCTTGTCTAGAAACAATCATAAAAGTTCTTTAGAGATACACTTTTAAGTGTACTGATACAATTTTAGCAAGTGTACTAATTTATATCGAAGTAATAAAATTTATAAGATTCGTATCCACAGGGACTGTTTCAACTTCAACTCGGTAGTGTCGTTATTATTAAGGATGTTTGTAAAATGGGGGGTTGCATTGAGGCAATTGGTTTGGTTTGCAAGATAAAATAAATAACAAATTAATTATAAAATTGGTAATGAATTTATAGGAAATATGATCAGGTCTTTCGAATCATCTGTTCATCACAAATTGACAATCTGAACCTACACCGTTTAATTGTTCCTCTAGTTTACGATAATTAACAAAATAGCTCACGTCAATCCCTTGACTCAGAGCCCTCTTTTCTAATTATAATTCCCTAATCCCTTAGGTGAACCTATAATCATCAAAGGTTTTAAAGTCCGTTAATTTCATAATCACAAATTAACAACTTTCTATCCCTAGATTGTCCGTTAAGTTGAACAGCATAAATAGATCAAAGTTATAAGCTGGTGTCAGCAGTCATATAATCTCTAATTTCAATTATATTGGGTCAGAATCATAAAAGCATTACGCACAATTTATACTGAATAAACTAGAATAGTGATTATAACTGATGTAGAGTTTACAGATTACATGGTCAAAAAGCTAGAACAGAATCATCTCAGACCTAATCAATTGAAACTTAGCACCTCATGGCTAATGCACAAATAACTAGATTAAAAGAAAACAACATTACAAGAATTTTGGACTGACTATGAGTTGGATGGCAAGCCACCACGATCAGTTAAGATACTCTAATGTACATTTAAGTATGTAGGAAATTCTATGTAAATGAAGTTCTGGCTCTGGACCAAGTCAACCCTATGGACTACGATCAACGCTCTAGACTTTGAAGTGAAGCTCTATGTCGTAGATAAAGGCAATGTTTTATACCAAGATCAAGGTCAATACTTTGTAGAAGTCAACGCTATGTGGTTCAAGACTCTTGACATGAGATCCTCGGTACCAAACAATGACTCAAGTACACACGTTATTAATGATGCAAAGACTCTTTGCTAAGAAAGGAAACATTATTATGATTTATGCAATTGAGTAAAATTCATTAAGAGCATCACTGATGGAAATGAATGGTTGATTCGCTCACTAGAATTAATCAAAATTATCTCAGCATTCAATCATGCATTCAAATACAAGGGATTCTTCAGCAACGGTAATCTAGACTTACATCTATATAAATGACCAAGTTTTGTCTGAAGAAGGTTACGACACTTGAGCATAAGCATGTATATACAATCACTCAAGTCTAAAGTGTTCATATGCTATTGTAATTAGAATACATATTTGTTCATAGTATATACCTTGTCTAGAAACAATCATAAAAGTTCTTTAGAGATACACTTTTAAGTGTACTGATACAATTTTAGCAAGTGTACTAATTTATATCGAAGTAATAAAATTTATAAGATTCGTATCCACAGGGACTGTTTCAACTTCAACTCGGTAGTGTCGTTATTATTAAGGATGTTTGTAAAATGGGGGGTTGCACTGAGGCAATTGGTTTGGTTTGCAAGATAAAATAAATAACAAATTAATTATAAAATTGGTAATGAATTTATAGGAAATATGATCAGGTCTTTCGAATCATCTGTTCATCACAAATTGACAATCTGAACCTACACCGTTTAATTGTTCCTCTAGTTTACGATAATTAACAAAATAGCTCACGTCAATCCCTTGACTCAGAGCCCTCTTTTCTAATTATAATTCCCTAATCCCTTAGGTGAACCTATAATCATCAAAGGTTTTAAAGTCCGTTAATTTCATAATCACAAATTAACAACTTTCTATCCCTAGATTGTCCGTTAAGTTGAACAGCATAAATAGATCAAAGTTATAAGCTGGTGTCAGCAGTCATATAATCTCTAATTTCAATTATATTGGGTCAGAATCATAAAAGCATTACGCACAATTTATACTGAATAAACTAGAATAGTGATTATAACTGATGTAGAGTTTACAAATTACATGGTCAAAAAGCTAGAATAGAATCATCTCAGACCTAATCAATTGAAACTTAGCACCTCATGGCTAATGCACAAATAACTAGATTAAAAGAAAACAACATTACAAGAATTTTGGACTGACTATGAGTTGGATGGCAAGCCACCACGAAATCTGCAATCCTCAGCTCCAAATGTGTCTTCAATCTCCCAAAAATTCAGAACCCTTGTTTCAGAAACGTGTTTGGCTTTTATAGACTGGATTCTGGGCGGAAAAATCGTGCCCCGATGTCAAGAAATCGTGGCCCGATTTTGTATTAAATTCATCATTAATTCAAAAGCTCCTCAAAACTGTGGCCCGATTTGCTGAAATCGTGGTCTGATTTTGCATTAAATTCAACATTAATTCAAAAGCTCCTTAAAATCGTGGCCCGATTTTTTACGTAACAAAAACTCCTCAAATTGGCTTCCGATCATGCTCCGATTTGCATAAATCGTGGCACGATTTTGTACTTCCTTGTGAACTCAATTTTTGTCCTTTTTGTAGCTTCTGACTCATGAAAAACTACTAATAAAATGATATATGACCTAGTGTCATCACAACCCCAAACTTGCATCGTTACTTGTCCTCAAGGAACAAACTTAAAAATGAAATTAAACAGTAAAATAACAGTTACTTCACCAATGGTATAATCAAAAGTCCATCTCCTTGTTAGCAATTGATGTGCTAACTTGCCTGCCATACATCCATCCCACAACTTCTCGCAACATTGTGAATAGTGCAAGGTTCACATAGTCGACATGCCAACCACTATATTACCAAAACTTGAAAAATTTCTAAACATCAATCAAAGTTATATCACAATACACACTTTTAAGGTCTTTTGGGTTATAACGGGGCTTAGGTTAAAGGTGGGATAATTTGGAAAGTAGGTTTAACTAAGCAACGCCGGAGTTAAGCAAAGTAATCCCTACTAACACGAGCATATGATCAGTTACGTCCCACACAAGAAAATTTATGATCAAAACAAGAGGACTAGAGAACTATAAATAATGCAGATCATATAATTGTAACTTCAGTCTCAACATTTCAACAATTTTTTTTTCTTTATATATTTTATATTTTTTTTATTGAGACAAAAAATGATCTTTTTCAAGTTTTTTTTTTCAAGTTTTTGTTTTTTGTTCTCTAGTACTCCTACCCCAAACTTAAAGTGCTGCTAGTTCCAAGAGCAACCCCAAACTTGAACTTTTAACAAGATTAAACACACATACACAATGCCTAACTCCAAAATAAATTGGGTTACATACCTTAAGGTCTCTAGGCTTGTAACATGGTTTGTCACCGAAACAAGGGGTCTAACCTATAGGCTCAACTTGGTTTGAAAAAGGATATTTCAACATAACAATAGGTTGGCTTCAAAGGTTCATGGTACAAGCACTTTGCCT
This sequence comes from Medicago ruthenica, assembly GCA_018208015.1. NCBI lineage: Eukaryota > Viridiplantae > Streptophyta > Magnoliopsida > Fabales > Fabaceae > Medicago > Medicago ruthenica. Next base: position 3,398,958 of record CM031376.1, on the reverse strand, counting down.
TAGTGTGTATGAGATATAACCAATTGACACAAAGAAAAACCGCAAGCCTTAGAAATAGTATCACATGGAACACTCATATTTGTGAAAATGGAAAAATAAAATTTGGCTATGGAACTTACAAGCTGAGATTTATGGAAGTTGTGGCTACCTAAACATTCCAGCTGCCGTACACTTCCCCGTTGAATATCCATGCAAGCATCCACCTCCTTTGAACTTTTGAAATACCATTGGTGAAATAATTGTTACTAGACTGGTAAACTTCAAGAAAAAGCAAGTTCATTAATAATAAACAAAATCGGATGCAGTATAAAAATTATGGGGCATACAACTGAAATTCAAAACAAACACACTAACGAAGACAATTTATTGAAAAGATAATTGTGGACATAACTTTTTTTTTCGTCCATCTTTTCATTCTTTTTTTACTGAAAATAAAAACCTGCAAAATAACAAATATTAGAAAAATGATGGGTTGCCTCCCATCAAGCGCTTTCTTTTTCGTCATTAAGCTTTACACTTCAGCCACTGTTAGGGTGGCAAATATGACAGAAAGAATATATCATCCTTCTTCTTCCTCTTGTTTGGCAGGAATTCCATGAATTTAGCACAAAGAATCAGATACTCCCATGCGCTCATTGTTAACCCTTTGGACTTTGAGCTCTCCCACCTCAGAGAAGGACTTGTATCCATTTGCACATGAATGGTTTCTTTAAACTCCATTCGTTGAGACTTCAGGTAGAGACCAACTTTCCTCACTTGTGGATTGTCTTCCCCCACAGTAGCCTGACACTCAGTCTCCCTCTCAACCAACTTCATCTGAGACACATATGCTTTCTCAACAAGATCACCACACTGAACTTCAAATTTCTCAAATGAAACTTGATTTGACCTCAAAAATTCATCTAAAATAGTTTGAAGTTGAGAGTTATAATCTATGTTGACCACTTCCTGCTCTTCTTCTTTTTCTATGAATTGATTCTCACAATAGTAACTATTATGATAGCCTCCACAAAAATCATCTAAATCCTTTATATGCAGAGAGATCATCCATTTTTCATAACGAAGGATACTGATCTCTTCAGAATCAATAAATGGTCGACTATCCCACATTGCTACAAAACTCAGAGAAACCTTTCAGTAGTAAAGCACAAAGGAATAGACATGAAGAGCATAATCATAATTTTTTTTTTTGAAAATTTTTTTTATATAAAAACAAAAATGTAAATGACAGAAATCCTAAACAATAACGAAATTTCCTAGTTGAAATGAGTCAACAGTCCCCGGCAACGGCGCCAAAAACTTGATACAATTTTAGCAAGTGTACTAATTTATATCGAAGTAATAAAATTTATAAGTTTCGTATCCACAGGGATTGTTTCAACTTCAACTCGGTAGTGTCGTTATTATTAAGGATGTTTGTAAAATGGGGGGTTGCACTGAGGCAATTGGTTTGGTTTGCAAGATAAAATAAATAACAAATTAATTATAAAATTGGTAATGAATTTATAGGAAATATGATCAGGTCCTTCGAATCATCTGTTCATCACAAATTGACAATCTGGACCTACACTGTTTAATTGTTCCTCTAGTTTACGATAATTAACAAAATAGCTCACGTCAATCCCTTGACTCAGAGCCCTCTTTTCTAATTATAATTCCCTAATCCCTTAGGTGAACCTATAATCATCAAAGGTTTTAAAGTCCGTTAATTTCATAATCACAAATTAACAACTTTCTATCCCTAGATTGTCCGCTAAGTTGAACAGCATAAATAGTCAAAGTTATAAGCTCGTGTCAGCAGTCATATAATCTCTAATTTCAATTATATTGGGTCAGAATCATAAAAGCATTACGCACAATTTATACTGAATAAACTAGAATAGCGATTATAACTGATGTAGAGTTTACAGATTACATGGTCAAAAAGCTAGAACAGAATCATCTCAGACCTAATCAATTGAAACTTAGCTACTCATGGCTAATGCACAAATAACTAGATTAAAAAAAAAACAACATTACAAGAATTTTGGACTGACTATGAGTTGGATGGCAAGCCACCACGAAATCTGCAATCCTCAGCTCCAAATGTGCCTTCAATCTCCCAAAAAATCAGAACCCTTGTTTCAGAAACGTGTTTGGCTTTTATAGACCGGATTCTGGGCGGAAAAATCGTGCCCCGATGTCAAGAAATCGTGGCCCGATTTTGTATTAAATTCATCATTAATTCAAAAGCTCCTCAAAATCGTGGCCCGATTTGCTGAAATCGTGGTCCGATTTTGCATTAAATTCAACATTAGTTCAAAAGCTCCTTAAAATCGTGGCCCGATTTTTTACGTAACAAAAACTCCTCAAATTGGCTTCCGATCGTGCTCCGATTTGCATAAATCGTGGCACGATTTTGTACTTCCTTGTGAACTCAATTTTTGTCCTTTTTGTAGCTTCTGACTCATGAAAAATCACCTGAACTCCACTAAATTGAACAAAAACTACTAATAAAATGATATATGACCTAGTGTCATCATGTACTATGTTTATATATGTTTAATACTCCTAGAATTTGTGTACACACATCTTTTGTAATCTCTTGTTGTATATCGCTGGATTGAGATTAGGAAGTCCTATAGGGTGACGCAATTATGATTTGATTATAGTGAAAAAAATCCATGTGAAGTTAAAGAGGACTGGACATAATACTATCTAAAGAGATTCAAAAGCAAAACGAGACCAACATAATTCAAACCTCCCTTTTTTGTGTTTTTCTCACCTTTAGATGTCACTTTAATAGTTTCTACTATCTTTTCGACCTTGAAGCTCTTTGAAGAGAAGAAAATTCTACTAAGTGGGAAATTGATATGAGGTTTCTACTTACAACAACAAGAAAAATCAGGCCTTATCCCGCTAAGTGGGGGGTTTACATGGGTCAAATTACGCTATAATGTTCTATAATAAACCATATATGGGTTCAACTCATTAATCCCTAAATATTTCCTAATAGTTTCACTTATAGTTTTTCTAGGTCTTCTTATACTTCTTTTGATCCGACTCTCATCCATCTCAGCCACTTTTCATACTACAACGTCTACAAATCCTCTCCCTACATGCCCAAACCACATGAGCCTATTTTCCACCATCTCTTATACTATAAGTACTACCCCAACTCTCTCTAATTATGTCATTCCTAATCATATCCCATGTAGTCTTACCACACATCAAACTCAACATCCTCATCTCCACTACGCTTACTCTATTCTTGTATTGGTTCTTAACTATCCAACAATCCATACCATACAACACAGCCGGTCACACAATTGTCTAATAGAATTTTCCTTTCATTTGAAGCGGTTTTTTCTTATCACATAAAAAACATGAGGCTTTTCTCCATTTCAACCACCCAACTTGAATATAATGATTTGCATCTGCTTCTATTTATCCGTCATTTTGTACTATGGACCTAAAATATTTAAACCATGTAACTTGTGATATGATACGGTCCTCAACTTTCACCTCTAAGGTAGAACTATTTTGCCTTTTGATCAAGTTACATTCCATATACTCTGTCTTGTTTTTACTCAGGCAGAAGTTATACGCTTCTAAGGCTTGTCTCGAAGTCACTAACCTCCAATTCAACTCCTCCCTCGACTCTCCAAGCAGGACTAAATCATCTGCAAAAAACATACATCTCGGTGCTAACTCTTATATGAGTCATGTAAGTACATCCAAAACTAAAGTAAAAAAGATAAAGGCTTAGGACTGACCCTTGGTGGAATAATATTGTTATGAGAAAATCGTTGGTAGCCCAATCATGTGTACTTACACTAGTCGGAGCTCCTTCGAATTCAAACATATCCTTGATAGCTCTCTTATACAAGCAACCCTAACTCCTTTTTACTTAGCACTAATTAATGAGATACATATATGTATGTAAAGATTATTAAGGTAACCTTTTTAGTACTAACAATAGATTTATGATCTAATGTAAAAAATTTAAACCCTTAAGCAAGTGGTCAGGTTAGGTAATATTTTTAGTTTTGATGAAAAATCAAGGATATATATATAATATATATATATATATATATATATATATATATATATATATACACACACACACACACTAAGTTAGCCATCAATTTATTTTACTAAGTTAAAAATGCTTAGAAGTCATAACAAACATATATGTGACATACACTTCAAAAAGTCATATTTTAACATAAATAATATTACTTTTTTTTTCTTTCACAAAACATGTTAATTTTTTATCCATGTCATTTACTATTATTAATAAGTACTTTCACCGGTATTTATAAGAGATGTTTAGATCAATAAAATTGATGTATTTAATCTAAATTTTGAATTAGATACATAAATAGGACTAGAGAGAGTAATAATTAATCTCTAATCCCTCCGGTCTTATATATAAGAAAAGTTTTTTTTTTAGGTTCATTGAATAATTAATGTATCTGTTTTATAATGTAGACCAAATATATTAATTATTCAATGAACTTAAATTTTTTTTTATATATATACGAGACTTGAGGGAGTACTTGTATATTCTTGGGGAAAAACTAGCTACTTGTACTACTCCGTCCCAAAATATAAGTAAAAATGAGTCAACATAAGTTGATGTATTTGGTACAATTTTTGAACCAAATACATTAATTTTTGTTGATCAATTTTTCCTTATATTTTGGGACGGAGGGAGTATATTCTTAGGGAAAAACTAGTAGTGCATTTTTTAACAAGGTAATAACTAATAAGGCCTTTGAATCACGTGGAACTCGAGAATCGATATATTCAACAAAGGTTGGACCGACTACAAAACTAATGTTTGGACAAAGTATTAGTCACACTAGAAACTCGTTTCCCTTTCTCAACTTTCACTATAAAAATCAAACTTTGTTGATTCCACAACAAAAAGTAGCGTGTTCTGCCAACTGAAGTTCAATAATTGAGCAATATCTTCTTTCCTAGTAAAATAAGTAGAAGCACATTTTAATCAATGATCATACTATAGGTTCTACAGCACACAAATATACACATAAAATTCATAAATAAAGGCCTAAGCTCATAAGATATATAAATCATCCTAACTTGTGTTTTTGAGGCATTGCAGCTTCCTAACTTGAAATCATGAACACTATTCAACAAACAAAAGAAAAATGGCAAGGCAAGGCCAAAACAGAATTAGTAGGATGCAAAGCAGAACAAGTATGGCCTCTCTTGGAGGATTTTTTTGGTCTTGACAAATGGTTTCCAACTCTCTCTACATGCATTCCAGTTGAAGGAATATCAGGCAAACCCGGTTGTGTCCGATTCTGTGCCGGTTTCAAGACTCCAATTGATAAACATGGCAAACAAAACTTGAATTGGACTAAGCAGAAACTTCTTTCAATTGATCCAATTCAAAGGGTGTTTAGCTATGCAATTGTTGATGGAAATGTTGGATTTCATTCCTATGTTTCAACTGTTAAGGTTTTGCCAAAAGATGATGGTTGTGAGATTGAGTGGATATATGAAGTTGAACATGATGAAGGGTGGAGATTGGAGTATCTTGATTTATTCATTGGT